>JARWCS010035037.1:0-16496 GCA_034783895.1 Geukensia demissa
TCAGGTAAAAGTTTTCAAAATTGGTACAGCTTTGTCAAATCTTATTAGATGTTGTCAAAAGTAGTTCAAATGCTTCTTTATGTTGAAAACATATCCTTCAGGATAAAATTTTGAAATTTTTATTTCTCAGTTTTACAAATTTTGACCAATTATTATACTTTGTTTTTTTTTAAAGTTTTGGTTAACTCTGAGGTTAAGTTTTTTTCAAAGTTTATAATTAATAATTTTTACAGATCTTTGTAGATAATAGTAAATATCTTTATGGATATTAATGAATCTTACCGGGGAGCTTCCTTTGAGCATATTTATATCATACAGACTTAAATTTCGAAATTTAAAAAAAAATGAAAAAAGAATACTTCATATACTGGCAATGTTAGAGCAGGCGAGACACCAGGTTGCGATGGAACCTTACGAATTTTTAAACATTGCAATAATTTCTTTATGAACAGTTTAAACAATTTATTTTAAAAGATTGCAATAATTTCTTAATTTACAGTATATGAAATCTATTTTTAGGTTGTATTGTGAGACACATGACATAAAGCCACTGAGTACGGCAGACTTTGGAAAGTTAATGAAATCCGTGTTCCCAAGTGTCAAACCTAGGAGATTAGGACAACGAGGACAGTCAAGATATCCTTGGAAAAATTACTATCAAATGTCTTGTAAAAACAGTCCTACTTAGTGCATTAATTTGCTGTGTAGGACGTTAATAACTTTCACCCCCTCATGTAAAATGACTGATGATTACATGCTAACTGCCAACCACATTCTCTTTGCCTCGTGAGTTATTTATTTTCATGGTTTTACAACATAAAGTAAATCATGAAAGTAAATTAACTGGTTAATGTGATAGCAAAATATTAAGTTGCAAAATTATATCGTCATTGAAATAAGAACTTCTAATATAGAGGGTGACACATGTCTTCTGGGAAAGACTTATACTAACTGTTTGCTTAAAAAAAGTATTTGATTAAGACCAGTAAAATTACTGTTAACATGCACTCAGTAAGCACCAAAACACCTTATCTCCATAAACAGACAGTACCAAATAAAGAAGGTACCATCCAAAAAAGATTGATTGATTGAATGGTGCTTAATGTCCAGCTGCAAATGTTTCATGCATATTCTGGATGATAGCTTATAAATGAGTGATAATGAATGCATCCTGCTTTGTACTAGACAGACACGTTGAGTCAGATTCTTACTGTGCTTGCTCATGAAAGCAACAGTCCACAGAAAGACATGCCACTTTACCCTAACACATTTTCTGACTAGAATAGACTAAATGATTCGATAGGTTTACGAATCTATTCAGTAAGTAATAAATCACATGTACATGTAATGTTATTGTTATAAATCACATGTACATGTAATGTTATTGTTATAAATCACATGTACATGTAATGTTATTATTATAAATCACATGTACATGTAAAGTTATCGTTATAAATCACATGTACATGTAATGTTATCGTTATAAATCACATGTACATGTAATGTTATCGTTATAAATCACATGTACATGTAATGTTATAAATCACATGTACATGTAATGTTATTGTTATAAATCACATGTACGTGTAATGTTATCATTATAAATCACATGTACATGTAATGTTATTGTTTGTGAAAGTGGTATCAATATATAAAAAATCCTTGACCGCCTTGAACATACTGTTATGGAGGATTACGGAAGAAACTCGATGTCCAACCACCAGCACTACCTGAACTGGAGATCACCAAAAATACTACAGTAAGTTTAAAGCATGGCCAGTTCAAACAACAGCCTATTTTATGCCCCCGCCTTAATGCAATAGGGGCATTAAGTTCTACCCTTGTAAAAGCACAATTTTGCAGGAAAACATATTTCTATACCTGTTCACAGCTTTAAATGTTCTCATATCTAGATTATCCCATAGATGTGTCAAATTATAAATGTACATTTCTGGTGTAAGAATTTTGGAAATAGAATCATCTCCCCAAAGATAGCAAAGATTAAAACACCACTAATATTACCACTTTAACAGTTGCAATATTTAAAGGGTGAAAATAAAACAAAACAAAACAATATAAATTATTCAGCAAAAATGAAAAATAAGAGTTTCAAATGAAAATTTGAATCCAACACAAAGAATTTATGTATTTAACAGCATAGAAAGGTATTAAGAAGGATGTGAAACTGTAGTGGTCCATTCAAAAGAAAACATGAAAGTCAGCTCACCAAATGGAAAACTTAAATTGTTCTATTAATACAGCAAAAATTTTTACAATAAAATCACATGAACGATTTTGATATGCTATTTAAATATTGGTCAGAGTGTTGTGTGCATACTGTTTAGATCAGATCATTTACAATTAATCAAGGACAAACAAAATCGATATGTCAAAAATTGAGGTCAACTGCTAAAACCTTTCCGGTCCGGAACAAATGCCATCATAGAGTTTTAAGAAGTCAGTAAGGTAGTCAAATTTGATTACCCATGGACCACTTCATAAACTTCAGATGTTGAAAAAAATTTGTAAAGCTGTTTTAATTACTAAAAGATTTACTTTAAATTTATAGTATTTTCTGATCTCTTTCAACTTTATTATGTTATTGTTTTCTAGAAAATCTCGGTGTTTTTAATAATATTGTTGTTAGTTATGGTCTAAATACCTTAAGCTAAAGTTTTGAATCAATTTTTGTTTATTTGATAACATAGTTTTTCATTATACAGACTGGCAATGAGGATGATGAAATCCACACTGCGTCCTGCCAGCTGGTTTGTGAATGGGCACACAAACTTCTCAATGCCAACTTCCAGAACATCAGAGAGCTGGCCGAGTACCTCATAAGTAACCTATGTGTAAACAGTAAATCTGTGGCAGCGTTCACGGTGATAGCTGCTATGGAGGATTCTGGGATACAGAATATCAAAGGTTTGTTACACATCATTACACAAGATAAGGTTAGTTCAAGTAAATCTTAAAATTCTCATTCCTGGCCATTTTTTATACACCCGCAAACAAATATGAATCGCCCTCAAGGCCAGTCCTCCCATCAACATACTATGTAAGCTCATCTCCTAAACTGTTCAATGAATTTCAATGAAACTTTACAGGAAAATAAGGACCAATGTATAGATTTCACATAGGAAGGGAATTCATCTCTGCTCACTCAAGAGAAGATAATCCATGGGGTGGGGGGAATGGGGTATGTTTTGTGAGTTATGCTCATGGTATTTCTTTATGCATGTTGAAAATGCAAAATTTATAATTCACTCAACAGATAAACATGCTTTTAAATATTTTCTCAGTACTTTTTTTCGTTTATTGGTGGAATTGTTAAAATTTACAAGGTTATAAAAAAATAAATTTGGAATAAAAATCTGACAGTCAGCCCTATTATTATTAAAATAATCAAAACTAATTTGATTTGGCCTAAGATTGGGAAAAGTAGTTGCTCTAAACTGGTGTGAAATAGTCTCTTATGTAGATACTAGTGTTGTTCAATCGGAAAAATTTTGGAACCGATCATCGGTTACTATCAGGTGACTGTAATCGATCGATGATCGATTACATAATCGGTTATTCTTTGGTAGGTGAACCATCCTTCTTTTTTTAAAAAACCAAATGTTTTCCACACTGAAGACCGTGCCTTCCCACCTGGATAGGCAAATATTTCACGGTCCCTCTTCAACTGGTCATTGTTGGCGTCCATTTTTGTTTTTTGGACAAAACTAATCTCTGATACGGATCAGAAGCGGAATCTTGACCAAATACGGAAAAGGGCGGGAAAATTTTCCTATGATCGATTATGACCTATCACAATCGATTATCACCATCAGGATGACCAACCAACTGATTTTCGATTATAATCGATCATCAGAACACCACTAGTAGATACATATACTGCAGTCAACCTCCACACAAGAACACAAGCTCGCAAGCTCGACAATGTTTCCTTGCCATCAACGTTTTTCCGATTGTGAAGTCATTTTTGTGCGAATTGGGAACTATCTTTGGTCACGAAATGATGAAATTTAACAGCTGTATTTACATAAAAATTTGATATGTTTCATGAAGCAACAATTGCCGATCAAAATACGAAGATATCATATTTTATTTTTTGCCTTCAAAATTTAAAAATAATACCATAAATATTATTCCGCGTGCGCATTGATAATGACAAGATTCTTGTAATTGTGAAAGGGCTGAATGCAGGGTAATTATCCACGGAGTCTGAAAGCGGAGCGGATATGACCCTGAAAAGGAGGATGACACTGCAGTGTTTGAAGTGAGGCAGATTAAACTTGATCAGTCAAGAACACAACCAAAGAATATTTCCTAAATTTGCATATACTTATAAAATGAAAATTAAGAAAGATCCAATTTTATTTTCTAGACAAAATTCTAAACTTCATTTAAATTTATTGAACAATTTTTCAAAAAAAAAATTAACATATTTTACAAAATTATTATTTAAGGTTAGAAAACTTCATTTGGCTGCTGGAAAAAATCTGACTGTAGAAACTTGATAAGATCTTGGGATTATATTCAAATCTTTCGTATCTTTAATTCCTTCCGTGCTCAGATTTTTCCCCAGGCAAATATTATTAGAGTTTTAAGGTTAGTTACATGTATTAAACCTTTCTTGACCTTTTTCTATATCTGGTAGTAATCCTGAATGTTAATACATAGATTCTCATTCAGAATCCTTGGTTAATAAATGTGGGTTGAAGAAATTTTATATTTCTTAAAATTTTAAACATGAATGTAAATATTAGACCATTTCCACAAAACAAAAACCTGTTTCTCAGGCCATTTCAAAAAATTTTCCAAAATAGTGCAAGTGGGCATTTTTACTTCTTTCCTCAAAGATATTTATTTGCTTACTCGACTAACATATTGATCATAAATTAACTGTGACATTAACAGAACTGACAAGTGCATGTATTTAGAGAGTCACCTGCAAGCTTTTGATAGAGATGTACACACACAAGATGACATGGTTATACTGCAAAAAGGAAATAACTCATTTCCAATAAATGCATTTTACAGAACTATTAAAATCATTGAAAAAAGATGAAACTTACATGTACATTTTCACCCCCCAAAATAAAAAAAAAATTAACTTTTTTGTTGGTAATTCGAAGAGTATTAAGATGAATTGATAGAAAAAGTAAACAAATCTGCATGTCCAATCCTTGGACAACAGAATTTTCCAGAAGTCAGAAAAATATTATCGTTGTATTCAAGTTGAGTATAGAGCATTTACAACTTTTGTATCTAATGATAAAAAAATCAGCAACAATTAAAAGAAAAAAAGTACTTTTTATGTCCCTTCAACAACAGTTTGAACAACATTAAACTGTCTTGTCTATTTGTTCTTTCATATTTCTGTGTGTCTTTATTTAACATAAACATGGCTTGTCTGGGCAGCTCCTCCTACAGTTTATAAATTATATATAAAATAATTTGTATGATTACTAAAATTTGCACAGGCTCTTTGTGTTTTTTCTTTATTAATACTATACTGTAAATTCAGAAATCATTGTGTTCAATTATTATTATATGATTTTGAATCTTTAATCCAGAATGTGAGATTAATTATTTTAAGAAAACCTGCTTGCCGTTATAGTGAAAAGGTATAAGAATGTTAGTTCTGATTTTTGCGATTATCACTCAGTTGCATTTTTAGCAATAATACAAACATTGCATTAATTTCAGAATTTGAAGTAGAATGTTTTTGCATGATTGTTAGAATAAATAGCATTGTGTATTTATACAATTATACATTTCAAAATTTAGGTTAAAATGTTAATTCCAAGCATAAAATTTATGGAATATTTTTTCTTATATTTCAGAACCGTCTTTGTTTTCTAACACCACTGGAGGGGACCGACACAGGGAGACACAAATGTTACTTCAGCGAAAACTACAGGAAGGAAAACTACTACGTGAACAGAAGAAAAAACTTCAACAACAAAAAGAGGAAAATGAACAAAAATTAAAGGAAACTCAAGATCGTCAAACACCATTCATCACATCACCATCTATTCAGAATGTGTGGAAATCTCCTGCCAAGAGGTTGTTCGAGGACGGAGGAAATATAAATCGATCCAAAACTACGCAAGATAAAAGTGACTTGAAGCGTAGTCAGTCTGTAATGGTTTTACAACAGCAGCCCAAAGGGAAACAAGAAAGGTCAAAGTCAATTTCTGAAGTTGACGTAGAAATGGTCAATTTGGAAAAAGAAAAATTATGTCACCAGACAAAGCAAATAGAAAATAAAGATAAAACAAAAGTTCAAGTTTCTCAAAATCAGCAGTGTGGGACAAATGTTAGTGGAACTAGACAGGAAAATTTAATTCATTCAGTGTTGGAACGTACCAAACAACCAGAGATTGAAATCCAAAAGACAAATGAAATCGTTACAAGGACCCAGGACTGTAATCCAGTCATTGTTTCTGATAATTTAATTGAGAGTGAGAGAAGGAATTCTGATGAGATTGATGGAAGCCGTCCAGTTTCAGGAGTTTCTATGGAAATAGGAACAGAGAAATCATCTAGTCAGTCACTGCATGTGATCAGAAAACCCTCACTAATTTCTGCCGATGTTTGGAACATTCCGTCATCAAACAAAGAAAACAGTGTTATACCTGCAACGGAACATAGTTCTGTAAGTGAAGCCTCGGTTGGTAATGAAAGCATTAAGCAATTGCTAAACAGCACTGGCAGTTCTGGAAAAGATTCCACAACTCTGATCAGTTCAGCTAATCCTTCCAGAAGTGCTTTTGTTCCGTTTTCGCAGATTCAAAGCAGAAAGGAAGTCAGTAACGATTCCGGTAAGAATCCGTCCGTAAATGATATATTTATAACTTTACCAAATAACTTTGATGTATCCAACCTTCCGTCCCATTATTTGGAAAAAATTGAACAAGGAGCCGATGGTCATAGACAGTTAATAATGATGGGTGGTCCGTCCACTTCTCTTCCAGAGTCACAGAAGAAAAATCCTGAAGTCTCTGCAAGCAAAGTTGCTTTTCAACCTGTTTTACAAAGTGGAATCATTGCTCCAAGTAATATGGTGACACAAATGGCTACATTGCCAGGCAATATTGTTATAGACAGTACAAACTCTCAACAAAAAACTGGCAACATATTACCACAACAAGTTTTATCACCTGATGGCAAAATAATCTTGCCTGCAAACTTTGCATGTGGTAGTGGAATAATATTTGGTCAGAGTGCGAGCTCTGTAATGAACCCAGTTGGAAATTTTAATCCAGTGACGTTGCCTACACAAACGATTATCATTCCAGCTAGTGGAAGTGTTACATCCGGAACGGCTTGCAGCCAGCTCTTGAAACAAATGGCACAAAGTACAGGAACTGCTGCACAAATCAAACTATCAGAAAAAAGTAGAAACATGAAAGACTCTATAGGTTATTCTACTCGTAGTGCGACAGATGTTGTTTCCAGTTCATCACATGTTCACACCAATTTAAACAGTATAAACAAATTTCAAAAAAGTGGTTTGTCAACAACTAGTATTGTCAAAACATTATTGTCTCCTGGTATAACTGTCAGTCCAACCATTCCCACACAAATCATGCCAGGTACACCAACTTCATCTTCTTCAATGGTTGTTTCTCATTCAAGTTCCGTTTTGTCATTACCCTCATCTTCATTGTTAAATTCACCTACGAGAACCTCAGCATCATCTTCTTTCACAATTGGGAGTTCAACTCCAACAACATTGTGTTCTATAGTTCCACTCAACAGCCAAGAGAACATGGAAAATTCTCAACCTCAATCGAATCCATCCACTCCTAAGAAATCCGCTAAAAGTCGATTTGCACCAATTCGTCCAAAAGCATCTCCTGTCAAGACAATCTCCTCAATACTAAAAGACACAAAAATCACTCCATCAGAGCCATTTGTTTATGACAAGTCCAAACCAGTTTCAGAACTTTTAAAAGAGAAAAGGGCTCGCGAAGCTGAGCTAGCAATAAAGAACAAACAAAATTCTGCCTCTAATGGCACAGGGACCATGAATATAGACATATCTCCATGCCAGAATAAATCGGGTACAGTTATACCACAGGTGTGTTCAGCCTCCGAGGTTGTGAAGAATGTCCCCGTGTCTGTCGGGTCGTTCATCATTCCTGCTGATAGAAATGTCAATTTGAAGAATCTTTTTGCAGTTAACCTGCCTCCCAACGCACAAACAAATACAATTTTAGCGAACGGAGAATCAATCGGAAAGTTACCGATACCCCCTGGAATGATTCCTGTCGGTAAATCTGGTGATGTTGTTTACGTCATAAATCCAATACCACAAATGCCAGATAGGTCGTCACAAAAGTCAAGACCAAGCTCACTCAGTATACAAATGGAAGCTGATGTGGGTAGCTTTAAAAGCAATGAGAAAAATTCAGAAAGAAAGAAAGGTGTTGAGAGTCCAGATTTAGAAGATGATGATACTATGGATATTGAAGATGTGTTGAAAATGCATTTAGAAAAAGAAAGAGAAAGAAAGGAAAATGAAGTTACTTGTCAAACTCCATCAAAACTGGCAAAAATGGAAGACGATGATCAGGGGATTCATTCCCGACCAGGTTCAAGGTGTTCCGTGGATACAGAGTTGTTTAGTGGGAGAAAAAGGAAGTTTTTAAGTACTGATAATGGTCCATTTAGAATATTTGGTCGCAAACGTTTAAATTCTGGCGATGATATTGATGATGATGTAGCAAATATTAATGTTTCCCAAGATATTTTGGAAAACGTTGAAACTGAAAAAAATGGATCAAACGAACTGGAGATGATAAATTCCTCTCAAGAAATGGTAAATCCTGTGAATGATTTTGATGATGTCATTTTGTTTGATCCCTTAGAGGAATGCAATGAAAATGACTTTGTAAAGAGACATGAAAGCCGTTCATGCACCGCTGAAATTGACAAAGGCTCACAAGAGAGTAATATGATGTCTACTTCAATTAAACAAAGTAGAGCTCAACACTACCCTGATGTGAGCATGCTGGAGATTGATGCATTGATTGATCTTGTTCAGCCAGAAAATCTGCCTGTTGCAGTTCCCAAGAAGAAAGTAAATTCTACAGGTGTTGGTGTGAATTCTTTGTCACTGAGAAAGTCTCAGCAACAACTTCTGAAACAAAAACCATTGTTAGATGAAAGAATGCGAACATTTCTACAGAAGAAAGAAAAAATAGTTTCAGATTTTGGATCTGTTGGGAATCATATTACATCTAGTTTGCCTAGCACTGTCATGTCTGTAGCTGGTGATTCTGTTCATTGTGCAAGTGTTAGACAATCATCTGATAAAAAACATGCACGAAAATTAAGTATCAATAATGTGTGCTTAGAACAGGATCTGGACTTAAATATCGAGCAGTATGAATCACAAGGTCAGGAGTCAAATACAATTCTTCAGAGCAGTTTAGGATTTGTTCTGCCGTCAAATTTAACATCAGATTTACAGTTAGAAGGTGAGAGTGATCTACCAAAAGATGTCGCTGATTTTATCACAGATGTTGTAACTGGTGGAATGACAGGGGGAGAGTTTATGGACACCGACTATTCTGATCCATTGAAATTAGGGGAAGGAAATGACCAAAACAGGAATCAGATACAAAGGAACATTTCTGTTCAGCAAAGTTATGTTGTGAATTCCACTTCTTTACAAAGTATGCAAAATATACATGTATCAACATCTCAAATGTCACAGGAAGCCAGAAATGAAACAAGTAAGTCGGGAATTTCAAAGATGGCAGAGCGGCCCAGTAATCTTGGTGAAGTTAAATTCGCAAGTCCTCAGAAGCCAGCAGGAAGAAGACAGAGAACACCCTCTGTGGAAAGAATTATGTCACAATTGACCAATACTTCTTCCTCAGATCGGAGATCAGTACCAACACCAACGTTATTCCCAAGTCCAATTCATTCCAATGTGGTCAGGAGAAGAGAAACATCAGTAGATAGGTTGACCAATCAGACACCGTATTCTGATCCTGGCTATGGAAGTATAGGGGCCAGTCCCATTTTAAATCCAACACCTATATCACATTCTATTACATGTGATACATCTACGACCTCTGGTCACAACTCCAGTTTTATGTCAACACGAGCAGATTCTGCGCAGAGTGTAGCAAGTGATGCAGCACCATTCAGTCCTGTACATTTGGCATCACCAAGATTTCAGACGTCTACACCGTACCCACTGCAGTCACCTTGTCCTACTCCGAACAGGAATATTGGACAAAGTCCAATTGATGCTGTCGGACCAGTTCAGTCATTTGTGCCGATTCAAGGCTCACACCTGCAAGTGGATAGCAATGTGACTTTAATTAAGCCAGTTGTTACAGTAGCCAGTACACAGCCCAATCAGTCTTCTGGAGCACGACAATCTAGGGAACAAAGTAAACTTAGGAAGGATTTAATAGGGATTGGCAGTATTTTACCTAGAACTGAACAACAGCATGCAGCTCAGAAACCACCGCCATCTTACAGTGATGCTCTTCTTTCCCAACTACAAGGAAATAGAGGTGACCAAAGCAAAATGTCAAACAAAGGTGCATTTGATGTTCCAATTCAGCGACAGGAAGAATTTAATCAAGTTGAAGCATTAGATAGTGAATCTGAGCAGAGGCTTTCAGGACCATTCTCTTATAAACTTGCCTTAATGTCCACACGTTATGCTGGTCAAAAAACAAATAAGCATTCATCAAATTTACATAACAGATCTCTACCTGAACATTTGCTACAAAGTAACGATTCCCATGTGGTGCAGAACAATGATATACTACCTCAAAACCATGATGAACAAGAAAAAACATTTCAAATAGAATCCATCAAGGCTAATTTACAAAATAGTCTGCCATTTGATGGAAATTTCATTCCGAATTATACAGACCAGGATGTGTCGAGGGTCCAGCGCAGTAAGAAGTCACATGGAAAGTCAAGACACAGGAAAATCAGTGAACATAAGATAGATAAAATGGTGAATGATGATATTGAATTTATGGCAAGAAGAAATTTGTCACTTGATTTGGAACAGAATTCAAGTTTTAATGAAGAAGACCTTGAGAATACTTTGGAAGATTTAAAGTCTGTAGATGGGCAATACTTTACCCAAGATAACATGCTGGATTTTCAGAGACTATAGGTTTACACTTTCTTATATAAGATAATCTTTAGTGAAAACATTAGCGGAGACTATAGGTCGACACTTTTTTACATAACATAATCTTCAGTTAAAACATTGGGTTCTTTCAAAAGATAATTTATTCAAATAATTCCTCATTTGTATATGATTTAGAATCAGTACAAATATTAGGGAGAAATTACTGTAAAAGTATTAGTATTTACTGATTTCAATTTCGCAGGAATATTGGACATGTTTGCAGGTTCTGTTTTTCGTGAATACTGCTCATTTTTATGAAATGTCAAGGTGAATTTTGGCTTTTCGAGTGAATATATTTTCACAGAAAAATTGAAAACACATAGCTAGCGAAATTTAATACACCGCAAATATTATTACTCTTTGAGTAAATCACTTATACGTCCAGGAGTTTTTATTGTAGTGTAGAATTTGAGATATGTAGATATCAGAGTACTTTTTTTTTACTCGAATTACTTGATTAAAAAAGGATGAAAAGACAGCTATGTAGCTTTGTAGGGTACTTGTGTATTTTCATGGTTATTTTTTAAGTACATACCAAAACAAGCATAAGTTGGGTTTCCCTCGGCCTGCTCGCTTATAAAATTTTGGATCAAAATTTTTAAAACTTTTCAACACATTCAAGAATTATTTTCATCACTTTCACAACAATTTAATTAAAAAAGTATTGTTCACTTCTAAAAATATTGAAAATGACCCTCTAAAATTTACTAAACACTATTGGTTTTGCTGCAGCAAATTTGAGGTTACATAATAATTATTTGCCATTTAAAGAAAAATAACTAAAATTAAAATTTTAGCTTGCTTGCACAATCTTTTATCACAAAAAAATCTTACCTATTAATTAATTAAAAATAGCCGTAGAGAAAATTCTTCATTGAAGATAATGAAATTTATTAATTTTCTAGTAACAATACTGAAATTCAGTAATTGTTGTGTTTTTTTAGTACAATGTTCCATAAAATTGTATTCAAATATAATCATAGAAACTACAAAAATGATAATATTCTACACTAATTACCTATTGAATAGTCTATAATATATGAAACATATTTATTGCATTTATTTTAAATCACTCCAAACACTGCCATTTAATTGAATAGTTGCTTGGGTTGTTATTGTGTTACTGAGACATTTAATATAGAATTTTGTTCATTTCTGAAATATTTCAACCTAGCCTGTTAGAAAAACAGGCTTTTCATGCAGTTTCCAGATACAATGGCCTGGGTGGCTGAGTGGTCTAGGTAGTTGATTTAAACTTACCTGTATAAATCACTGTATCCTATCACCTATACGGCGTGAGTTCGCGCCTGAGTTTGTACCATACAAAAACGGGTTGCGTTTAACTCGCATCGCACGTGATAAGGTTTGTCCATTAACTGCCCATGGTCGGTGGTTCTACCCGGGAACTCCGGCATTCTCCACCAGTAAAAAGTATGACTGAAATATTGTTGAAAGTGGCGTAAAACCAAAATCAAACAAACAAACAAAACATCTAGGAATTGACCGAATGCAACTTTCCAAAACAAAGGTTTACGACAACAGAGATGACTATGACTTCCTCATTATGAATTTCCCGTCGTATGGAATATACATGTATATCTCAGTTGTTAAAATACCTTATGCCAGTTACGAAAGCTTGTGCTTCCTATTAAGACTAAATTGATAGAGGCCTCTGCTGGGAGTGTAGCTACTTAGCTAAAGATTTCTGATTCAAAAGTTAAAGTAATCATTTCGACTTCATTGACCATTTCGAAATATAAATTTCACAATTGACTACGGATATTATCTGACCGTCGTTAAGTTAAATTACTTTATTTTATCGCCAATTGAGACCCGCTATAGCTACCAAGTAACACGTTTTGTCGTGTCTGAGATGTATTCTTCTGTTTTAATCTTGTAGCGGTGATCATGTTTTTGAAAGAACTTATCGCGTTTATACCCATTAAACTATATTCTGGCATACATTTGTATATGTGTTTTAAAATTATTGATGAAGTCTTAAGTTCGGTGTCATTTAGTGGGTGGCTGTCTCATGGACAATCATGCCACATCTCCTATTTCTATAAAACATGTATATTTAAAATAGAAAAAGGAGATGTGGTATGATTGTCTATGAGACAGCCATCCAAAACGTGTTTTTCTTAAACTTCTACAGGTTGTCCTTAGGCCTTCAATAATGGACATCTGTTCACACCCTACAGCAAGCTGTAAAAGGCCCCTAAAATCTAATGTGATGGTATTCAAATATAACAACTATCGGCCAAATAAGTAAAGCAAAACAATTGACACTTAAACATGAAAACAACGACATCCACTATATAACGGGTTCCTGGCTTGGGACAGTCACATATAGTATGTGGTGGGGTTAAACATGTTTGTGATTAATCACCCCTCAAGTGTTCCTGCAATTATCTTGACTGAAATTTTGTCTTATTTTTGAATGCAGAAGAGCAAAAGCTGTTGTAATAAAACAACATTAATTCAGTACAATGCACTTCAAACGTTGGTCGTTATCATTTGAAAACAATACCATTTTAATTGAAATACACCCACCATATGGACAAAACAGTCAGAAAGGCATATAAAACGGTTTATTGATAATAAAATTACCTCTTATATCGACTCTGGGGACAGTCTTGAAATTGCTGTTAGTAGTGGGCTCATTGTTGAAAATCTTACTTTCAAGATGAAGAGCAGTTATAAAAGCACTGTTATCTTGTACTTTGAATCAAAACTTTGTACAAAATGATTCCATTCCTTATTCAAATCACCACCATTCCGTTTTCTTATTATTTCATTTTCAATATCAAATTTGATATAAATGCTCATCTTTTTATCTTCAAAAGGAATTCGTTGATACCAAAGGGGCAGACAGAAATTCAGAAATTCAGAATTTTTTAAACGATTCATCTGCGTCTTGATCAAAGCATTGCTCTGGATATATTGTTTGATCTCATAATTACTTACTGCACCTAGTTTTACGATCAAACGACTATAAATCTCCAACAAATTCTGACAGAAAAGATTTAAAAATAGCCAATATAACGGTTCCGTTTTATGAAAAGATGTTGGACCTAACGTATTACCTATTAAAAGGCGGTGAATATATGTCTATTTTATACTGAATTTCCATTACCTGAATTCACTACTTTCATTACTTTCACAAATTTGTATTATGTATTCCAATTTCTTGCACATGTCGCATGATTTTAGACATTTGATTATGAATGATCATTATCTTGCTGCTAGATATTGATCTATCACATAATATGACAATATATACTGCCTTCCTACCATATCGCGGTTTCTCGTGCTATTTAAACCAAAATTGGGCGCCATTTTGAAAAATTTATTGCCGCGATACCATAGACAACCACCATACACTAAGTCTTTATAAACAACTAGTATATAAACTATATTCACTTTTACAAGTTTCTAAAACTGCTGTAATGTGTAATCGGCGACAGAGTTGTAAAACAAAGTCCTTCATTTCAAATAGTCGTTAGTTTTGAGCTGTTATTTGTCCTCTGCCTTATTATGTAATGGCAATATTGCCATTATTGCTTACTTTTTATTTTTATGATAATTGTCATAGCTTGAAATTAGCTTTTGCAATAAAGATTATCAACCAATAAAATTTGAGCGTCAAATTATCATAATGTCTAATAGTATGAGATTCGACTGTTTTGCATACAGTTTTCATTTAATATTTAATTTTAATTAGGATGAAAAACTGTCGACTTGAAGTTTAAGTTCTACTGTCATTTAGTGGGTGGCTGTCTCATGGACAATCATGCCACATATTTGAATATTGTATATGGTGTAGCAGGATATTAGACATTTAGCCAATTATATCTATAATTATGTATAGAGTATTTTACTGAAAAATATCCAATATATTGAAAGAAGACCTAAGATACTTTATATTCATTAACATATATTAATGTTTCTCGTACAACCAAGTGTTTTAAAGTTATATTTATACATAAACAACTCATATTATTTTTCTATGAAAAAATGTTTTAAGTTTGATTCATGTCTAAATAAAATGTATATGGTCAAAACGATTTATCAAGGTCTTCTTAAACTGTTAAACGTTCACAAATTGTTACCAACGGTATAAAGGCATATGGAGAAATATATACAGAGGATAGATACTTATCATTGTTGATATCTGAAGCAAAATAAAAGAATGTCTTCATTTTTTTAAACATGGCTCTACAAGTGTCTTCTAGGTATTAAGCAAAAAGTTATTGAGGACAAATAATTATCAGAATTAATAGTTAAGTTGGATCAAATGAACGGTTTCTATTTTTAAATATGTTTAATTACAGATAAGTTATATATTAATATTATGTAATCTTTTTTAGACAAATCTTCATATTTGCTAAATATTTTATTGAAATATAAAATCTTGCATTGAGTAAGAAAAATATATATCTAGGTATATATACTTAAAACTTTTGATGTTTGTTTGTTTGTTTGTTTTATTAGGGTTTAACGCCACTTTCAACAACATTTCATTCATATTGCGGCGGTCACTTTTACTGGTGGATGAAGCCGGAAGTACCCGGAGAGAACCACCGACCTTGGACAGGTAACTGATAAACCTTATCACTAGCGAAGCGAGTTAAACACAACCCGTTTTTGTATGGTACCAAATCAGGCGCGAACTCTGGCCGCATAAGTGATTGGATTGGCTACAGTGATCTGTACAGGTAAAATTAAATCCACCCAGGCCCCTAAAACTTTTGATGTAATTTAAACTTTCAACATGCTTCAAAATATTCGGATATTTCATGCCACTAAGTGTGAAACAATCAAATTTTGGTTTTAAAAAATGCTTATATGGGCATGGGACATGATAACGAAAAAGAGGACATAACTTTTTTTTTTCAATTTTGAATACAGTGGGACATGTTTTTTTTTGTTTTTTATCATCAAGTAATGATTTGCACCGGTCCCAACTAGACGATTAATATTGCGTGGTCCCTAACTATTACTATGATTACTGAAAACTTACTTGTGTCCCACTAAAATTTGTATTTGAGAAACTGAAAAATATAAAACTAATCTCTATCACATACCCTTTCAACAACATGTAATATTCATTGTATCAAAGATTTCGGTCATGTTATAACGTCGTGTTTGTATTACGACACTCAAAGTGTGATTTATGATAATTTTACTCAGTCTGGCACCACACTGATGGGGGCATACTGTAAAATACAGTATGGTATGATGGTATGGTATAAAAACTACTATACCATGGTATGATAGTTTGGTACCATGGTATGGTATGATGGTA
>JARWCS010035145.1:0-16495 GCA_034783895.1 Geukensia demissa
CGCATCAGTTTTTGAAGTTGCGCTCCAATATTTTGCCATTGCAAGAAAAAAATTTAAATTAAAAATTTCGCTCGCTCAAGCCTGTTTTTATCACTAAAAATCCAAAGAACTAGAAATAAATTTGGAGTTGCCTAAACAAACTTATTCACAAAGGGTACAGGTTTGTCATTGTAGTCAGAACATAATATTACACCTTTCGTTATCTTAATAATAAATTTGGCATTGCATTTATCTTGGCTTTCCTTACGCAATGACAACACCATATTAAATTTTCAGACATAATATGTTTCATGACATCTCATGTTGAGAGGCTTGATGTCTTTTCATCAGGAATTTCACCCTGAGCTTGCTTTCAATAACTGCAAGCATTCATGAGAGAGGTATATTTGTTAGGTATATTTATTGTGATTCAGGTTGTTGAAGACCTTGTGGAGACCTCTAAATTTGTAAATTCTGTTTTTCTGGTAGTTGGATATTTACCCCATAACTTTTTATTTTCAGATAAAATTATTGTAAAAATAACACAATGCAAATACAACATACTGAATTAAAACAAATATAAGACAAGAAAACACTGCTCACAGGAAATCAACAATGTTATAAAACATAAATCCCACAAAAAAGTATTTTAAGTTCCAAAGAACTTCTGAACCACCCAGATAATGCATTTATAACATACTGACAGATGTTAGATAATATAGGAAATTATTAGATCTTATACTGTCAAATTATCTAAATTTATTAAGAAAATGATGAGATTATCTAAATAAAACTTATCATCAAGCTTTTCTTTTAGCTTTTTCTTTTTGAAATCATATTTAGAAAAGTGATAAGGCTGGTCCAATTACTGGCTTTGGGCCATACAAGATAACTTCAACCAGAACTTCATTAATTTTCATCAAAATTAGTTTAAAAGTAAGAAATTGATTTTACACTTCAAATCACTAAAAACTTTTGAGTTTACAAACAAAATAGCTTTCTTAATATAGAACAGCAATTCTTGAAAAACAACTTGTAATTACATACAATTCAGTGTAAGCAAATTCTGAAAATGTTTAATCAAATTTGGCATTTCAAACAAACAACAAGCTAGGTTTAAAAAGTGTTATTTATAATCTGCATTGGTGCAAAAAAGAGAAAACCAGATACACTCTGTGACTTGTAATTTATCTTTGCAGATGTATGTGATTTCCTGGAAAGACAATGTGTTCAAGAAAAAATGACCATAGTTATCTGAAGGTATGTTGGAATCTAAATATAAAAAGTAACAGTATGTGATAATGACTTTAAAAATTAGGTTAACTAGCTCTTACGTTGTTCTGTCATTTTAGCCATTTCTCTCTGTATGGGAACATAAGATCTTATTTTGTACTTTCGTGTTAGTTATTTCTCACTGTGTATGAACATGAGATCAGGCTATCCAACCAATCTGTTGTTCTTTCATGTTAGCCATTTCTCACTGTAAGTGAACATGAGATCAGGCTATCTAACCAATATTTATTCTTTCATGTTAATCATTTCTCACTGTAAGTGAACATGAGATCAGGCTATCTAACCCTTATGTTGTTCAATCATGTTGATCATTTCTTACTGTACGTGAACATGAGATCAGGCTACCTAACCCTTATGTTGTTCAATCATGTTAGCCAATTCTTACTGTAAGTGAACATGAGATCAGGATATCTTACCAGTCAGTTGTTCAATCATGTTTGTCATTTCTCACTGTTTGCAAACATGGGATCAGGATATCTAACCCATCTGTTGTTCAATCCTATTATTTATTTCTCACGACTATATAAGATATGGATATCTTGTCCAATTTGTTATTCATTCATCTTACTCTTTTCACTGTATCATTGTGATTAAACTCTTTAACATTGAAGCTTAATTATTTTAGCAACTTAAGCTCAAAATTTTAAATTTCAGCCCAAAAATAAGTGATTTTTAAGACAGAAACTATGGGCAATAAAAAAACCTTGGGTTATAAAATAAAAACAGCCACTTGATTTGCTTCTACCAAAGAATGACTGGTTGAATAGTGCAATTTTTATGACTGCAGTACAGTCTAAATAAACACAACAAATAAATTTCTAATGTAAACATCAAAATAATTTAAAAACTAAGGCAATCTGATGTTTTTATAGTCATCATCCCACCCAAAAATCAGCTACTTCAATACCATACCTTCCATTACCTAAATAAACTCTAAAACAAAACATTTTCATTTAATCTAAACAAAAGAAGTGTGTTATGAAACACACATTATACAATGAACAGAGCAGTTGTTTGACAAAAGTTGATTACAAACAACCATATATTACATAATAGGCAGGAACAAATGAAAAGTTAGTGATGTTATTGTTAAAGGGTCACTTTATAACAACAAACAGTCACTGTAGTGATTATTGTCAAACCTATTATTTCATGATGAAGTTCTGTGAGCTTGGCTCAAGTTAAAACACTTGTACAATTAACTTTTCCATATTTTAGGAGATACAATAATCTGTATTTATATTGATTGATTGATTGAATGTTGCTTAATATCCAGTGGCAAGTATTTCATGCATATTCAGGATGAGAGCATATTAATGAATGATGATGATGATGAGCCCTGCTTTGTACTAGACCGACACCCTGTGCCGGATTTTTAACGTGCTAGCTCACGAAAGCAACAGTCAGCAGGAAGACATGCCACTTTACCCAGACACATTATTCTGACTCTAGGCCAACCAGTCTTTGCTTTTTCTCCTTAATGCTGCGTGCTTTGCGGAGAAGCAGCAAATACCAATTTTAAAGTCTTTGGTTTGACCCGGCCGAGGATCGAACCCACGACCTTCCGCACTCGAGGCGAGCACGCTAACCATTACTCCACTGAGTCGGTTAAGAAGTTACCTTGAAGTTATACCACTAAACACTTTAGAAAAAGATGCGGTTACAAGCTATGTGGACAGAGAGGGTGATTCCTATATACCCCCCAAAACTTTTATTGAGGGGGTATAAAAATATACAGTCAGAAAAGAAATCTACACTCAACTAGTGTAAACTAGAAATTATTGCATTCACTTATTGTGATGTATAATTTTCTGCTGAAAATGTGACAGAAATTATTGCTATCAGAACAAAGGCCTTTAAAAATGTGACTTACTCGCAATACCTATATTTGTAATAATAACATCACAATAATTTCTAAATTTACATTAAACATTTATATATTTATTGCTTACCACGTAATGCTCGATTTATAATTTTAATAGCTATCTGCATCAATGGCCAGCATCGTTTGCAAATATCAGCACCGCTGAAAAACAAGTGTACAGACTATTTTATTTGAAACATGTGTAGGCATGAAACGCATAATGAATAAGTGACAGCAAAATTCATGATTCTTAAGAGGCAGTAAAACAATGAGTCCTGATAAATAGTTACGTAATTGAGTGCTGTAAAAACTTCTTACCTCCCTTGATAAATTGATTCCAGCAGTTGTAAGAAGGAATTAATATGAAATCACGGATTTTGCTGTAAACTTGGAGTAACATGTTACAGTGTTTAATATCATAGTATTATTATTATTCAAAACAAAAAATAAGGCAAAAAATGTCTTTATTGTGATCATAGGTTTGTCTTTGCTTTGTGTTATATGTTTTGTGGATAGTTTTCAGGTAAGAGCAGTCGTATTCTACGTATACATTCTTTATATGGAGCCATTTTGAGCTTTTTATAAGGAGTGGTATTCCACCCTTGTAGACACCTCTAGATTTGTAAATTCCCTCCTTTTTCTAATGGTTGGAATGCAGTCTCTCTGATATTTACCCCATATCTTTTCATTTTCATACTGTAAAAGTTGTAATATTTGTGGTGTTTTAACTTTAGCTATCTTTAACATGTTTAAGGACATTATTTTATCGCCAAAATTCATATCTGAATAGCATTAATTCTTAACTTGCCATCACTACCAGAATCACAATATTTGCAAAAAATTTACAGCTATGAACCAATTTGAAAATATGATTCTACAAAATTGGAATCCACAAATATTATTACTTTTGAAGTCATATACTTCAAGGCCATCTAAATTTTAAGTTGGCTTTTGTGTTTGTTTTTTCTGTTTTTCTAGGTTGTTGGTTGGTGCAATTGGAAAAGGTGTTTGGTATTTTTACCTAATCCAGTTGTCAAATTTTTTAATTCTACATTTAACATAAAGAGAATGTGTCCATAGGACATGGATGCATCTTGTCTCTGCAAACAGGAAGTAGAAATACATTTGTATGACAAACCTGAAAGGGAAGACATTGTACATTGGGACCTGTAGAATTTTAATTTTGACTGTCATTTAGTGGATTGCTGTCTCATGGATGATCATGCCACATCTCCTTTTTTAAAAATGTCAGGTGGTCAGACAGTATTTTACAAAGTTTGATTTCAAACACTTAAGAGTAGGGGTGTGAAGATATACTACCGGTAGTACATGTATATCAATATCATGGTATTTTTCTTAACAAACTCGGCACACCGGTACAAAATCTTGTTTACCTCGATATTTTCAGGTATGATAAATTTTGGACATTTTAACATCTAAACGCTTGAAATTAGCTGTTGTTGACATGAAGAAGTAAAATATCTGACCAAATAACATATTTTTATACATAAAGATACAAATTTCTGCCTCATAGCACAATACTTAAAGAATTAATATACAAAATAATGTACAAAACAATTAAAAAGTAATATAATGAAAGGTAAGAAATGAGCGATATGTATCATGATACTGTGGTATTGTCTAGATATATCATGATACGATTTTTCATTTACAATACTCATCTCTACTTATGAGCTATCATGATACGGTGGTATTGTCTCAATATATCATGATACGATTTTTCATTAACCATACTCATCCCTACTTACGAGCTATCATGAAACTGTGGTATCGTCTCAATATATCATGATACGATTTTTCATTAACCGTACTCATCCCTACTTACGAGCTATCATGAAACTGTGGTATTGTCTCAATATATCATGATACCATTTTTCATTAACCATACTCATCCCTACTTACGAGCTATCATGAAACTGTGGTATTGTCTCAATATATCATGATACGAGTTTTCATTAACCATACTCATCCCTACTTACGAGCAACAGAAACGAACATCATCATAATCTGTCATATCAATATCAAACACTAGTTCTTTTTCCTGTGCTTGAAATGCTGCTGCTTTCACTGTTTTATGGTCTTTTGGCTGTAAATACATAATTATATTAAACCTTAAACATGTGTTAAATAAATATACAAAAGCCATCTGTTTTTGTGATTATGACTGAAATTTCCTGTTTTTTGACTTTCTACTTTCTTTATATTTGGCACTCAAAACACTGCATTAAGCATGATCAGTTGCAAAATGTATTTTCATGTGCTATATAGGGGGTGCAATATGGGAAACTAAACTGCCTGTTATATTGTTATGAGAAGGTTCCTACAGTGTCACAGTGTGTATTTTATACAATCTAAATTCTAGTAATGAATTGTTCTATTGAATCTTCCTGCTGATAACTATTAAATAAAAGAAATGAAATTAGTGTGTGTTATTTGCTGCCCTTCATGTGAGCCTGTTATACTTAAAAAATATCAGGCAAGCTGTCATGTGATGTTGCTGAAAAAAATCTGTTTCAAAGGTCTCAACTGAGATAATAATTTGTATCAAAGCTTTCCCTTTTGGGCTTGCTCAGATACTGATGACAATTTTAGTCCTGACCTTCAAGACATGTGATATTCTATATGTATAATATTTGGTGTTTATATGTTGTCTTTTTCAACATAAATCTCCCAAAAATTATATGACAAGGATTTTTAAAAACTACAATTATTAAGGAACAAGAATTAATTTTACGTCAACATTTGAGACATTCAGTATTATAATTATATTATTGGGTCTTGTGCCAGTTACATGTATACACCAAAATATTCCCAAGGTCAGTGACATATTTCTCTCCCAAGAGGTCATATGCCAAAATTTATCCCTTGTCAGAGAAACATATTTGGGTTGAGAAATATATCTCTGATCTGAGGAGTATTTTAGCATATTAGAGGGACAAGGACCCATTATTATATAGGTATTACTGAGGGAGAGGGGGGTATTTTTAGACATAAAACAAGGTAGATACAAGCATCACAGACTGCCCTCAAAAATTCATTTCTATTGAAAAAAGGAAACTGAAATCTCAGCAAGTAAGAGGTTACATGTCAAAAACGTTCACTTTCCCTTCTTCCTAAGGGTGACCACTTAATACAAGCTTGATTGCAAAGCAAAATACAGTGCCTGCTCGTCATATTGCCTCCTTTGGGACAAGGCCAAATCTTGGCGATATACTCGGGTGGCGATAGATTGAGGGAATAAAAACATGGAAAATATAGTAATTTTGGAAAAAGGGACTTTGCAAAAAATGGTGATTTGTGATCATGAGAGACCACTATTATAGTGGGGCAATATAACGAGAGTGCACTGTATTGTACTTGACCTACTCTATGTGTAAAAACAGCACCAATATCTATTTTGTATGGACATCTTTTCTGGATTTCTTTCTCCAATTCTTGTTGATCACTAAACGACTGGTAACGAATGTATACATCATCTTTCAGTGTAAAGGAAAACTCTCGGTTTGCGAAGTAACTCTTTGGAACTGTAAAATAAAGATAAATACGAATGTTTACTGCTATCTTACCAGATCTCTCCATCATGGATTTTATCAGGATTTTAAAAACAGATAACTCTTAACTTAATGTCCAAATTTGGAGATCGGAATATCATCTTTTTATTTTCAGTTTTCTTTCTAAAATTTTATCATTTGGTTCTGTAAAAGCATATGGTGGCATTTGGTACATTGTACTTTGCGAGATCTGGTCAGATACCAGTAGGCATAAAAAAGGCTGTGTTCTCAGTCATCAGGCCAACCCATATTATTTACATTGTCTATACCCTTGAAAGCCAGACCATGGCCAATAAACTCCCTGTACAGCGGAGTCGCAACTCTCTTCCTCCGACACCTTGAATGTATGTTTTTTTATTTCTTGTTTTACTACAAGAAAAATGATAAATTTATAAGTGAGTGAAGCGAGCTCTTTATGGTAGAAATGAGGTATAAAACAATATTTATTCTTATAAACAGCACACTATGATGCCAAAAAACTTGGCCTTCACTTAATTTAGTGGACCTAGTACTTAAGGATTAAGCTATTGTGTATGGTTAGGGTTAGAGTATGGGTTAAATCTGGTAAGGGTAACAGTTAGGGTTAAGGGATTGGTTTATAGGTGTGAGGTTTCAAGTAAGAACTGATTTGAGTCTAAAAGGGTTGGGTTCCCTCAAGTAAATGAAGGCCAAAACTTCAGTCAATATGGCAGAAAAAGGTGAGATTCTCGCTTAGAACGCTATTACATACTACAAAATCAACAAAGTTGACAGAATGGAAAAGTCTCTGATGCAGAGAACACAATTTCTACTTAGCTTCCTTTCTTAATGTTGCATCTTCATGATCTTTCTCATATTCACTCCCGAAGGGACCGTTAATGGTAAAAATATAAATAATAGGTAGAAAAGAGGGATGGCTCTTAAGATAGTCAACAAGATGGAGCATAACTTGAGACAACTGGTTCCCTCTGGGTCTAGCTGTATTACTACAGTGGTATTACAGGAGCCAGTTGAAAAGCCGACGAGTTGTCCATTGTGTGAAATTTCTGTATAATTTATTCAAAATAGAGGGTGTAGATGGGACAAATTCAAAACTGTAAGTGTTTATTGCAGGAAAAATGATTAATTTATAACCTTAAGGCGGCGGGGAAACTTCATTTGATGTTTAAACGGGTTTAAATAGCGAGCGAAGCGAGGACGGTACTGAGTTATGTCCTCCCTTGTGAAAGGGGAGGGAGAGGGTGTATCTGCCAATCTTGTATACTCACTGTACACAAGCCCCTGTGCTGTATTGTGCCAAACACTAAAGTGCAGTAGCAGAGTTTGACCAGATAATTATGATGTCTACTTTGGATCTTTGATTTATTTTTTTCTTGGTGATCCTACATCGAGCGAGCCAATTATTTGGACTAAAGCAGATCGAGTAGGGTACGGACAGTGAACTGTATTCTAGTAGAATAAGTATCTTACCACCCCCATAATTTAACCATTTGTAATATGGTCCATATGGAAATAATCTTTTATAATAAATAGGAAGTAAATCGGGTAGTGATGCTGGATCATAATCGTGACGATTCTCTTCAGCTGGCATTTTGTTCGGTTTACAATTTTTTGGCGCCAAATTTCGGAAGGTGTCTTAAGTTGACATTTACGACAATAGCTTATATTGTTAGATTTTATTTGAGGAAAATGCTTAATTTTATTTTGTTTACACCAAAGGGCAAAAAATATCAGATTTACTTTTAAATAATATTGTTCAAATTTACGACATGTGAAAGTCGGTCTACGGCAGACAAACAGACGTATTTTTTCAATTTTTACAAATCCAGAAAAATTCAAGATTTTTCATGAGAATACATAATTTGCTGGGTAATTTTTATTTAACCTCTTGGTATTTATTTTTAAAACATATACTTCACTTATTTTTAGTTATATTTCACCAGTCTTGTCAAATGTTAGACTGTTCAAATGACATGTTGAAACATCCACCCCTTTTCCTTCCCATACCTCCCCACATAATAAATAGGAAACAGGACTGATTCTTCAAAGAAGCAGGAACTGCTTACTCTTCTGGATAACATCAGTGCACCTAGATATAGATCCATACAGGTAGCCATGGGGCCTTAAGAGAGGCCCCAGACCCTCTGCCACGAAGGTTGCTTCAGGAGTCGATATAACCCCCCCCCCCCTTAAAAATTTCTGGATACAGGCATGAAGATCCATATTGTCAATATACATGTTATAGAAAGCAAACAAAGGTACCAGGTATTAATATATACACTTTGTCTAACAATCATTGTCCTTTATTCTCTGACTTTGTCATTTGGTTTTGTACCTCCTGTACTGTAATTGTGTGAGATTTGTATGTGCATGAATCAATAACAACTGCTAAGGCATCCATTTAAAGAGATTGCTTTGCTCATTTTTTACTGTTTTTTTTTTCCATGCTTTGTCTGGTTCTTGGATTTATGTTTCTATCAACTTGTCTCAAGTTTGAACTTTGAACTTAAGTACAGTTTACGTGTATATTGAACCCAAACTTTGTCACCCTTACTTTTATGACTGAAACCATCTGTAATTTGGCAGTAAGGAAAATGTATATAATAGAATAGAATTTTATTAAATCCAATTATGGGCCATCTCTGGCATGTACAAACAATAATATATGATCTACATAACAATATTATATATTATTTGATGCAGGGATGTATATAACAGATATATATCTAAATATATGTCCCTGTTTGATGAATAAATTTTCAGAAAAGAAAAAAGGTATATCTTTTTTCACAGTATCATAATACATGTAAAAATGAATACACATTTAGAATATATATTAGATCACAAATCTGCACAATTATTGTATGACATGGTTTATATTGTCCCCTTTTAAGTTCACTGCCATTCAGTGATCTTATATTAAAAAAATGTCTTGCTGGCATTAGAGGTTACGAAAATGTTTAAAAACATGATCAATTTCCAGGTAATGAATCTTTTTTGAGGTTGGTACTTCTTGCTGTCACTGCTTTAATTTGTTATTGTCTGCATATTACATGTATGTGTAAACTTCAAATGTTGTATCTTATGCTGAACTGTTTTTTTAAAGTATGGTTTTTATGGTGTTTTGTCACACCACTGTCCCAGATTAGGGGGAGCTTTGAGTACTCACAAACTATTTAACCCTGCCACTTTCTTTATGTGCCTTTCCCAACTCCCAAGGAAGGAACCTGTAATTCAGTTGATGTTGTTTTAATGTTTAAATGTTACTTGTTTTCCATTGTATACTTATCTGGCGGATCATTGTTATATTTGAATGTCATCACTTTTAATTTTAGGGCCTTTTAGGGTGTGGACATGTGTCCATCAGACCTTAGGGCAACCTGTAGATGTTTGCAATTTACATGTTTTGGATGGCTGTCTCATAGACAATCATACCACATCATTTTTTTCTTTACTTTATGACCTTATCTATGTAACTCCTTATTCATTGAGATTTTCCTGGTATTATTTTTCTTTTTTTGTACTGTTTGCACCTACATGTAATGTGTAAATTATATCATGTATTAATACAATGAAAAAGGACACTTTAATTGGCATAAATTTATTATCTATCTATGCCCTGTGTCTGCTTTCTTAATTACCTGTTCAACCTTGGTCATTTTTCTCACTTTCCTGTTTGCCCTGGGTCCATTCTCCCCTTTTTTGTATTAAACATATTTATTTATAGTTTATTTGAGTTACCTCCCATTGTACATACTGGTTCTGAACTCAAATTCAACTGTGATTGTATGTCAAAATGGTGTCTCCTGTTAATTATGAATATATGCACATCATGGCCTTTTGACATGGAGTGAATAATATCATACAAATTTCCATTTAACAGGTTTTCTTTTTATAGTTCAAACATCAACTGGCAATATTCAATAATTATTGTCCATTGTAATATACATACAATGGAACAATTAAATCAAATTTCCATTGGGTCAGTTAGCTTTTATTTCCAAATTGACAAATGTATTTCATTTGTTAATCATGAACTCATTCTATTTTTAACTAATTGTATATCCAGTTGTTAAATGTTAAATGTCACTGACTAACAGTCTAAATTGGTTATTGTTGTGAAATAATATACAATGTACAGTTAAAAAATGTCATAACTGTAGAATTTTATCTTACAATTTTTTATTCTTTAATTTTTTTAAAAACATTTCTATTATAAAATATATAAAGTGTATTTTAATTTATCACCATACATTTCAATTATTTATATAATACCGTAAAAGTGAAAAGTGTATTTTAATTTATCACCAAAACTGATAATTATATGATTTGCATATTGATATACATGGGGTATAGGTGTGTATTGCTTTATCCAACAAATAGAAATCAATTATTCTGTAAATGACACATGATTATATCATAAGCAAAGCAAGTTCTTAAATAATTCTGATGCCTCACCCTAAAAAAGCCAAGTTGACCATATAAATCATCATATTAGGACTTGTTCTGCATATATCTGATAATATTCAAGAAATGAGATGTAGTAATGACAGTGAAACAGATGTTAGAAGTAAACAACTTTTAGATTTATGTATTACTTCCAATATACAACATGTATGAGAATGTTAGGGTTTTTGAGGGATTAATTTAAATGGCAGATTTTATTTTATTTTATTTTTTGTTGATTTAATACTTATTCCTCTTTGATTTAGTAATTATGGTGTATATTGATTGGCATTGAAAAAAAATTTTATCCTGACCTTCCGACCCACATTTTAATATCATGAATAGGGGAACAGCAAACAAACATATTAATATGTCAGGCCTAAGTTTCAGGATGCTCTTAATTTGTAAATAAGTGATAAGTAATGTTATCAATCCAGATATAAAGGCTACAGATGTTGAGTATACAGCAACAAAATTTTTAAATACATGTACATGTATAATAAAAACAGCGCCCACAGCATCAATGGCAAACATTTTTAAGAAAAAAAAACAAAGCAAAAAAGAAATGAAATCAAAAAGAAACGTAATGCTGCAAATTATAATTATTATTGACAAATAGAAAAATCAGCATCCCAGATTTAGTTATATAAATGAAATTGTTAAAAGGAAGTGGTGTCACTGGACAAAAAATATTAATGCTTTAAAATGGATAAAACCAGTGGAGTTGGTGAATCAGACAAAAATGGTTAAACATGAGTAGGGCATCCTAATTGAGTCCTCTTCCATATGCCATAAAAGAGTGACTGATTCAGATAAGTTTGTAGTTGCACTTCTATTAAAATTTGACAGGAGGTGGTTATTTTGGAAATGCCAAACAATTAATAGGAAATAACCAATTAAATTTTATACATTTGGCAGAGGGGGGGGGGGATAAAAATTGCTTTTAGACTCCCTATATATTTTTTTCTGGGATAGCCTTAAATGGTACCATGCAAATTTCTACTGATTTTTGATGAATAGTCTCCCTTTGATCATAAATGATAGAAGGATTTTGACTACAAGGACTGAATATAACCTTTATTTTTTTATTTTTTAAGTTGCAGCAAATTTCTACAATGAAGAGGAATATATGTAATGTGATTAACAAAACTGCTAATTTCATTTAAATCACACCATGTCTATAGTCGCTAATGTGAAGGAATTCAAGGTTTCATATACTAAACATTTGTAATTATTATGCTATTTAAAGGGCCCTTAATTGGAATAAAGATATCTTATCTTATCTATCTATACCACATCATTCATATGCACAAGCCCATATCAACCGCTAAAGCCCCGGACTTTGAGGTGTTGAAACTTCTAATAGACTGTAGCAGATTACATGTGAAATATCTTTGCAGAAAATTGGTAATATAAAATGTGTTAAATTCTCCCTACTAGCTTTCTCCTTACCAACTGGACTGGTTAGTGGTACATATATAGATTCTACTGATTGGATAATATAAAACTTTCACCCATGTCCTGAACCTCATCCCATGGTATTTGTTGATATAAGGTGTATCAGGAGACAAGGAAATAAATACTTTCACTTACATAGACATTCTATTTGCATAACTAAATTATTACAAAACAAAATATAAATTAGCTTGTCCTAAATTTTCCAGGTAATCCAAATGTCAGCCGACAAAAATATTTAAAATTCTCAACATCAAAATTCATATATTCAATCCTGGGGCTGTAAAATCTCCCACATGATTTTCAGAGAAATATCATCAAATGAAAAGTGTAACTCTCCTCTGGGTATTTCATTTTGACTGAAATGTATTTTTGGCTCTTTTATTAAATTACACATCTGTAAATATGCTAATATCATTTTTATGTAAAGCACTGGATATCGTTTCAAAAGCTCCATATTACAGAATGATACATCAAAAAGATTTGATTTTTTGCTCACCAAAGGCCAATTGAGCTTTTGTCATCATTTGGCATCCATAGTCTGTAAACTTTTACATTTTCATCTATGGGAGGTCCTTAAGGAAGTTTTGTCCCGCTTGGAAAAAACATGGCTGCCATGTGCAATTCATGTTTCTGATGTTTCTGGAAGGTCATTTAAAAAGTTTCCTAATTTTGTCCTGATTAGACAAAAACTTGCCTGTCATGAGATTCTTTTTTCTGATTGGCTGATACATAAAAAATCTTCTCCTCTGAAACGGCTTGGCGAAATGGAATAATATTTGATGTGAAGAATCTATAAATGTCCTTTATAAAGTTTACTCATTTCTGGAGAACCCGGAGAGAACCACAGACATTGGGCAGCTAACTGACAAACCTCATCATGTGTGATGCTAGTTAAACTCAACCCATTTTTGTATAGTACAAAGTCAGGCAAAAAAACAAAAAAAAATATATTAAAAATAAATCTTATTCTTCTGAAACCGCTTCACTGAAACTTATAGGCGACATGTAGAGAGAATCTTTATAAAATTTCCTCATTTCATCTCAACAAACATGGCTGCCATGAGAAAATCTTATGACTGATTGGCTAATTTTTGAATGTTAATTCCACTGCAACTGCTTAGTTAAATGAATAAACAAAATTTAAACCTTTAATGATCTTTTCAGAAAACAAACATGACTGTTCAAGAACATTCTTTTTTTATTGATTTCAACAAAAACTATATCTTTAATAACTCTACAAATCAAACTGAGCTAAACTTTACAAGAGACATCTTTAACAGTCCTTATAGAGATATACTTTTTCGTAATTGACAATTTACAGACATTGGATGACATTTGCTTTGATGGTTTTTGATTGGCTGAATTGAAGAAATCTCCCCGAAATTGCTTGCCCAAACGAACTTACCTTAATAGGCAGGATCTATTGAAAGTCTAATTTAGCATTTTGATCCTGCTTTGTCAATTTTGACTAAACACTCTTGATCTCTCACATGGGTATTCTACACTTGACTCTCAACAAACATGGCTGCCATGAACAGATCTTGTTTTTGATTGGTGAATCTTCTGAAACAGTGAAGCTTCCTAAACTGCAAACATTGTAAACTTTAAATTGGCTGATTATTGTTAAATTTGAATTTATTATGAATGCAGATAAGAGACTAATTGGGTCATCACATTACATAATTGAAACATATATACACATATTTATACAAAAACAGCATATTTAGAGTGTTAGGGTCCCTTTTCCTCAGTTCTAATGACTTTTCAGTATAAAAGACTACAGTCTTAATTTGGTTAGGTGTTGATGGGTTTAAACATTTTAATTAGTTTTTCTTTATTGGGAAAATTTGTAATAAAATTTTGGTAAAATTTATTAAATTATTCAATTAATATTTTTCTGGGAGTTGCATTGATGCATGTAAACAAAAAATGTGATTCATCATCAATGTTTTTACACTTTGAATGTCATCACATTTTATTTTTTTGACATTTTACAGCTTACCTTAGGGTGTGTATTTTTGTTCATGCATTTATGGATTCCTGTCTCATAGACATCATACCAGATCTATTTCTATATAATAGTTATATTGAGCAGCATCATTGGAATGTCAGTGTTCATTTTGGTCTGGTTGATAAACAAACATTCCTTATGGCTACAAGTTTTTTTTTGGAAATATAAATTAACAATTTTTTGTTCAATGTCCATGCCAAATAGATTCAAACTTAACAGCAAACATCTTATGATTTTTATACCCCCTCACCAGAGGAACCACCCTATCTGTCTGTCTGTCCATTCATTAGTACACATGCCTTATATGCATCTCCTCCTAAACTGTTCAATGGATTTCCTTGAAACTTTACATGAACATTGTACAAAATAACTAGATTTGCAGGAAGGAAATTTATCTCTGCTCATTCCAAGGGCAGATAATCCATGGAGAACTGGGGTATCTTTTGCATTTGCAAGTTTTACTCACAGTATGTCGTTATGTTTTAAAAAAAAATTTAAATTTTGTCCTCATTAAAAATTGAATATCACACCATCAAATTTTTTTTGTTTATTTCCGATTGATCAATCTAGAAATAACACCACTCTTCTTAGCCTCTAGTTTGAAAAATTGGGTATCAAAATCAATGGTCATATGAAACCTTTTCCTTTTATTGCTTGCCACCTAACATTATTTGTCATTTTGATATTAGACTTCAATTTTTAAATGTGTTAAATCCAGTAAAATTCTAATCAGCACACACCATGGTAAAAATGCACTTCTCCATAGCACCCCCATGCTCCAAACTAACAAATAGCACAAACAAAGTAATTAACAAATTTATAATGGCATTCATTAAGTGTAAAACAAGAGCTGTTTTGTCGTTGTTCACACTTTGCAGTACTATTGTACAAAATTATCAGCCGATTGTCATATAATTTTATATTCTGCAGGTGCTCTTTTAGCGATGCTGGATTAATCTGATTCAAAAGGTCAGGTTTTTTGGTGGCTTGGTGTAACAGTGATGTTCAAAGATGAAGTTCTACAGGATTTTCCATCTGTAAGTAAAATTTTTTATTAATTGATTTAAAATTCCCTGAATGTTATCTTTATATTTGGCCTGTAGGTGTTTTTATATCATGAACTATATATTTCATTTGGTCCATCGGTGTAACTAGATTCGTAGAGATTGACTGGTTTAACTATTTTTAGTCTCTGGGCCTAGTGTGTCTGATGAAGGTAAATCCAGAAAAGTGCTTTGCCTGCAGTTAAATTTGGCTTATGAATATTTGTTCGAAACATATGTAAGAGGTGGATAGTGTCTTCCTGGCATATCATATTCTTTCTTTTCAATATTAGTACACAGTAAAACAATAACAAGAACTAACCAGGATGAAATACCCGGTACATTGATGCTGGAGGAATGGACCATTTCAGAAATGGAACGGAATTCTGGAACGTCATTGTTCTGGTTGATTTTCATTGGTCAACAGGTCATTTACAAGGACACTGAGATTGCGCATTGTGTTTTACAAGGACCGAAGTTGAATTTCTGAATTGGTCCATCTGGCTGAATATACTGAAAATATTACAAGTATTTCTTTAAACAAACTTCTTCTTACAATTGTTACTGAAATATTTATTTTTTATACAACAGCAAAAATATTATATAAAATAGAAAATTATTAGTTTTCATTTGATTTTGATGGGTTTTTATACGACCGCAAAATTTTGCGGTCGTTTTATGGTATGATGCTGTCGTCGGCTGCGGCGTCGTCATCGTTAGGCGTCTGTAGACAGGTTGGTTTCCGCACGATAACTTTTGTTCTAGTCAACCAGTCCTTTTAATATTTAAGGACATTGATAATTGGTTCTAAATAAAGGTTGGTATTGATTTTGGGGGATCTAGCCCCACC
>JARWCS010035254.1:0-16494 GCA_034783895.1 Geukensia demissa
GCTTCGCCTCAGGGCGTACTTGGGCACTTCAGGGTGTTAAAATCTCCATATCTACGGATATAAACGTAGATAACTGACAATATAGACAGGAAGTAGAAAATGTTATAACAAGTATAAACTCTTTAGTTCCGTATTAAGTTGATCTAGGAATAACAAATTCTAAACATTATACGTCGATGATTTTTACTTTTTATTAAAAATCACAGGACAGGAGCAAAATATAGTGGGATCGGACAACCAACTGCCGCCGCCATATTCCCCACCACAGCAATATGGACAACAAGTGCAACATTCCGGACAACAGTATGGTCAACCGCCTTACGGACAAAAATATGTACAACCACCACAACCCGGACAACAGTACGGACAGCCGCATCAAGGACAACAATATGTCCAGCAATTCATACACCAGAACCCACAAGGCTTTGTTCAAACACAACAGCCACATACCATTCCACCCGCTGCAGGCTATGCGGGCATGCCCGGTAACTACGGATATGACCAGTCGATGTCACCAATGCCACCAACTATGATGTCATCCAGTTCATCTACCACAGTTGTAGTACGTTCTATAATTAGAAATTTCAGAAAACCCCTTCTACATTTCAAATTGTTTAACCTTTTCCACTGTCAACAAGTTCATTTGTTAAAGATAAAATATGGAGGCGACATTGAAACTCAAATTCAAATCATCATTGCTTTTGTTTGAGCGATCATTGAAGTCGGTCCTAACTTGATTTGCAAGAGAGTCAGAGTGCAGGTAATAACATGGAATTGTCAGTATGTAGCAGATAGTATGAAATAAGGAACAAATATCTCGTTGTTGACGAAAAATAAGTGTACATGTTTTATTAGATAACTCTATGGAATTGATAATAAATTAAAATTATTATGTTGCTAAAAGATTTTTCAAAAACTTTCCACTTGTCCCTGTTCAGCAAACAATCCTTGGTCTTTTTTTGTAATTTATATATACAAATATCTGAGACATTCCGAAAAACTACATTGATATTAATTTTCTTTTTACAAGGTGAACCAAACAAACCCGGCGGCCATATTGGTGGTGAACCCAGCACCCTATAGTTACATGGTTCCAGCAGTATTGACTTGTTTGTTTTGTTGTCCTTTGTTAGGACTGGGAGCTATAATTGCGGCAACAATGGTATGTATTTGTTGCGGAGGAATAGACTGGTAGGAAAGTTTTCTGTATTGTTATGGCAACAACCATGCGAGTAAAAGTTTTCCAATGTTGAATGTATATGTGGATTTTGAAATGCTATATCTACATTTCAAAAAGTAACCTTTCATCAGTAGCATGAGAATCAAAACATATAAAGATGATCAAAGGAACTTTAACCACAATTCATTATCTGGTAGTTGAGAAAATTTCAGAACGTGTTCAGTTTTATGGGTTTGATTTTGGCACGCGGAGAAAAAGTGATCGCGCGTAAAGTTTTTGTACTTGACTGAAATACATTAAAACAATAATTTAGAAATGAAAAAGATTAAATACAACAGAATTCAATAAATAAGAGAAAAGAAGTCTTACGCTAATAGCGGCTGATAACGTGTTTCTACATTTTGGAGCTAAATCCAAGACTTGCTATTTCAAGATTTAAATATGTTATTTAGAACGCTGTAAAAATCTATATGGTGTTTTTAGTGACTGAACATGCAACAAATGTTTTACATCAACCCCTTATTTCATCATTTTGTAAGGACCAAATTCTTAAGAAAGTGACAAGGGACCAAAACGTACCATTATCGTTTGTTGTGATTTACTGTAATAATATTGAAGGCGGCCTGTTGATTTGACATTTTAGCTCAAGGGGGCTTCTATGATACTCCTCGACGTCAGCGTCCAAGGTAACAAGGTTAAAAACAACTCCCACACACTGAAATGTACCTCATCAACCATATTGGTATGCATTAGGCATCTTGGTTGACTACTGCAATGGATCCTTCGGATGCTGACTGTGACTTATATTAAACGTATGAACGATTCGGTTTTAAAACATGGTTCAGTCTGTTCCAGTTTACCGACTTGTCGCTACATAAACCAAATTGGTTTGCATGATGTATCGTAGGATGAAAACTAAAATACTGACTTTGACCGATAAGAGAGAAAAATCAAGAAAAGGAAATTTTACAGTGGCCATCTATTTCTAAAACTAATAGTAGTGATTAAATTATATTTTGGTAAATTACACTGTTGAGTATCAAAGTGCATAATAATTCTAAATAAGCAATTGGCAGTAATGCTGTATAATGAGGTGAGCTTAGCTTGTGGCGGCTGCTACTACTATCTTTTTCAATTACATGTTTGTCGATTTGTTTTGGACCCATTTACATTTACTCCTTCGATAATATTTCGTGTTTTTAGCTCACCTGGCCGAAGGCCATGTGTGCTGTAATCGTCACTTGGCGTCCGTAGTCGTCCGTCGTCGTCGTCCGTCGTATTCGTTAACATTTTGAAAATAATTGACTCCCCTGAAACTACTGAATAGATTTATATGCAACTTTGTATGATTGTTCCTTATAGTATTCTGCGCAAAGTTTGTGCTTCGATTTTTGATCCGTTGAAAAACATGGCTACCGTTACTAAAAATAGAACATAGGGGTCTGACATAAGATTTTTGCATATATCTAAGAAAAACGGCCAAATCCTGACATTGGGTGAAAGTGTTCAGCATGATTAAATCTGTGGTGAAGTTTTTGTGCAAATTCCTTATCTCTTGTAGGAGTTATGGCCCTTTTTAGATGTTTTGTTCACTATTTTGAAGTTACAGTTTTAAAAATCTTCTCCTCTGAAACTACTAAATGGATTTAGATGTAATTTTGTAAGATTGTTTCTTAGGGTATCTGCACAAAGTTTAAATACAAGGCTGTTTGAGACAGGTGAGCGATTACAGGCTCTTGGGAGCCTCTAGTTTACATGTAACATTAAAAATGCTAGTAGTAGACTGGCACTTTGAGCCGGATTTTTAACGTGCTGGCTTACGAAAGCAACTGTCCGCAGGGTGACATACCAATTTACCCAGACACATAATTTTGACTTCGGGCCGACCAGTCTTTGCCATTACTCCGACGTGCTGCTTGCATAGCGGAAATGCAGCAAATACCAATTTTAATGTCTGGTTGGATCCGACTGGGGATTGAATTCACGACCTTCCGCACTCGAGGCGATCACTTATCAATTATACTTGTTGAAAGTGTAATGATACTTTTTAAAAGTATAATGATACTTGTTAAAGTTATTTATTTTAATAACTAAAAGGGTGTTTCTCGCTAGTATAATGATACTTGTTGAAAGTATAATGAGACTTCTTAGAAGTATAATGACACTTCTTAGAAGTATAATGATACATGTTTAAAAAAATTATTAATCCAAATTCAAAAGTATAGTAATAGTAATAACATTCATTTTACATTCAATAAGTATATTTATACTTCTAAGAAGTATCATTATACTTTAAACAAGTATCATTATACTTTTGATATGTGTCGTGATACTTTTAACAATTATCACGATATTTCTTAAAAAATATAATGATACTTCCTTAAAGTATCATAATACTTCTTAATAGAATCATGATACAAGTTAAAACTATCATGATAGAAAACGCATCATTATAATTATATCCTTATTGTGACATGAATCGCCTCTCATACCTGAGTAAATTATAATTTTTAGCTGTTATCCACGGTCAATCCCAACAAATCTCGGAAAGAAATCGAGCATTACGGTGTCAGTATTAAAAATCAGCCGATAGATTTAGGACATACGCAAAATGTACAAATCAAAACAAAAATATTCTTACTCGATTTACTACCATATTGAAAGCATTTGATTGATTAGTTTCATTTTGACTTCTACAAAAAGATAAATTTATAAGGATTAATTTAAGTTGATTCATTTCTGCTGATGTGTGTGGTTATAGAATTCACGCCCTGTATTTTCTGTAAGTCAAAATGCAATTTTGAGATAGAGGGTACCCCTTGGATAACGCCATGTCTCTACAAGTCTTTTAAAGTCGGGGGATTTTTAACACAAAAGCACAGCTGGATAATAATGGTTTCGGTCACGTTTAACTTCATGTAAAATGGGGAGACAAATTTTAAAAATTCATAATTTGACTGAAATTTAAGGAATTTATGAAATATTTTTTCTCCTTACCGATGCCGGGATCGGCCGAGAACGTTGCGATTGTTCAGAGGTCAAATTTGCGATAGCCAATCAGCGACGCCTCACTGCATTGCCAGTCAAAACGCTAGTTTGTAAAGCCTGAAGTGTTCTGAATGTATTTATAATGACCCCTTACGTGAACTCTGATAGGATGTCATTAGATCTCCCACGATGGGAACAAAAACAAAAACAAATAAAAAGGGGGAGCAAGTGCGGAGATCTGATTTTAAGAATGACCCAAATTGCAAGTGTCGAGCGCTTTTATTACCGTTCTTATTAACAGTCCTTAAACCTATATTGCCATTAGCATTTGTCACATGCACAACAGATATAATTGCCGTTATTTCGTGGAAGAAACATATAGCCTAGCTTACTGAATACTTTAAAAAAGTAAGAAATTAACTGAATAATGACAGTAAGTGCGTATATTGTATGAAATTTAGTAATTTATTCCTGAAAAAATCCAAATAAATTTCAGTTGAAATGTATACTTAAAAATACTAACAAACCAAATCCAGACTTGTTAAATTCCTAAATCTTTAATTTTTTCGTTTTTTTTTCATTTAGTCATGGAGTCAATCGAATGAAATGCAGTATGACGAAGCAAGGAGATCGGCAAACATCGCCAGGGGACTAGTTATTGCTTCGCTTGTCGGCGGTATCATCGGTTATATTCTACTTATAGTACTTACTAGTACCAGATAGACCATTGTGGAGGAGGACAGACGATATCATTGTTGACTGTAGATAATGATCAGCTATTGACTGTAGCTATTGATCAGCTAGTAAACATTCATTTTATCTCAATCATAAAAATCATGCATAAAAATGTATTTGTATAATTAACACATATTTGAATTTGAATAAGGTTATGCATGATTAGAGTGATGTCAAATACATAAATAAGACATATTTTATAAAGAATACTCTAGACTTGCTACAAGAACCTTTTTAGTTTAATTTTCTTTTACTATGCATTTGTTTTTAAAATGACATTTATTTAAATAGTTGCTATCAGACAGATGCATTAGTCACTGATTGCAAGGGAGAGAGGAAAATATGAAAAAGGCTAAAAACCAAAACATGCCAAAACTCCTGCAAAAAATATAGCAAAGGTGATCAAAAGTAAGTTATATATGTTTAGGCGCCTCTTTCTGCAGCAATCCGTGACTCATGCATCTGTCTGATAACAACTATTTAAAAAGATTTCATTTTAAAAACAAATGCATAGTAAAAGAAAATAAGATTAAACAGAGACTTGTAGCAAGTCTCAAAAACTGGCTGTTTATAACATACATTATCTCCTATATGAATCTTTTCATCAATTTTGCTAAAAATCTTAATATAATAAGAAAGACAATAATTTCATTTAAAATAATAACAAAAGCTTTTCATTTTTCAGTCTATAATTTTTTATGATTTTATACATATTTGTCTTTTTGGTGTTTGTTATTTAACAAGTTGTTAAAATCCGTCCTAATTACCACACTTATATATTGTTTAAGTCGAATTCAGAAATAATTTTATTGTTTCTAGAAAATATTTGTACAGAACTTATAAGATAATAACTTGTATCATTAATAAATCCAGTCCTTTTTGGAAATTAGATAACGAATCTCATGGGACTAGATTTGAACGTATGTGTATAGTTAAAGGGGTAGGTAGGTTAAGCCCCATATTTGGCCCAATGTTTGGTTGTGATGTTTTTGTGCGATCTATATTAAAATCGACAAAATAGTATCAAATATTGCATCAAATTAACTAATTTCTTAGTATTTTCACATTTAAAGCATTTTCTATGTGTCATGTGACCATTGTAGAACTAATTCAACTAAAAATTCTGTTGGATTTTCTTTTTATAGACATTGTTTAATACACAAAACATAAAATAATATATATTATCCTTTATAGACATTATTTAATACACAAAACATAAAATAATATATATTATCCAACTTTCATTTTTTAGCCAAATTCTTGGGCAAAAAATGGGCCTTAACGACCCTCGCGCTTTCGTATTGATTTGGAAGTTTATTTTTATTTTTCTAAATCATTGACAAAACGATTATGTCAGAATATTTTGGTTTAATGTGATTTCTTTTCACTTGTTTTTATCTTTTGAAATGGTGGATACAGCGGAAAAATTGTGGATTTAGTCTTTCCGAATAGGATGTTTCACGTTTCTCTCTTAACGCGACCCGGTCTAAAACATAACAAAGTTCCTCGTGAGTTTTTTAATTAAAAGAAAAAGAAGGCATAGGTGTCACTAAGGTTTTGTAACTGATTGGACTGTAATCTTATTTTCCTTATACATATATATTTCTGTTAAACCATATTTTCTTGGCAAACTTTGTACCCATGATTGTAAAAAGGAAAGATAAGAAGTGAGTCTACATCCCTGAAAATTAGAAACTAGATATCTCCAAAGGCGTTAGTAATGGACAAATGTATCTAGCTCCTTATAACGAGGTATTAATCGCCCGAAATTGAATATTCTAAAATTAAATCGGTAAACTACAGTAAAATTTCAAAATGATTTCATTATCCTTCATTTGCATAAAGGTCTGGGTTATAGAACTACATAAACATTTAATCACATGTAAATTACACCAGTTGTACATTTATAACATGAAGCATCATAAACATGATGAGGATAATATTATAGTTTACCTGCCCTCACCCTGGTACGTTACTCCAGCTTTAGTTTTCAGTGTAGTGTTGTGTGTTCTATATTTGACTTTCGTTTCATTTTGTTGCCCATCGTCTTGTTTGTCGTCCGACTTAACGGTTTCTGTCTGCCCCTTTGGTATCTTCGAATTCCTTTTATATAGATTATACATGTAAGAATTTCATTATATGGTGACTGGTTTCGAAATTAAAATTGTATTCCACATTGTTCTTATTTGATTAATCACGTCCTAGACCTTGCTACATTAAGGGCTATTTATATAGAGAACCTCAAAGTTGAAATGAAATTTGATAATGAAAGTGTCCCTATCACAATTTGTTTATCAAGTTATCATCAGCAGAAAAGTCAGTTTACAAATGGACGATAGATATTTTCTATTACTATGATCGTGCTATGGATTTTACCCGTATGATAAACATCAAGCAAAAGACCTGATTGTATGAAAGTCAAACGATTTTCATAACTGTTTAATAAATTTCCGAGGCTTTTTTTCTTGTGTTAGTGTTTGTGTCCATTGTACACTTGAGTGTGCGCACTGGTTAAGAACTGCTTCTTAGCCGATATTTGAAATTTTGTATTACATTCAAGCCACTAATTCTGTATAACATTTTTGTAACATGCAAGCATTCTAACAACGTTACAACAATCCGCAAGAGTAGATCCATTGCCTATTTCACCAAAAGTAAAAAAGGAAATTATATAATTTTCCTATATTCGTTGAGAACATTTAAAATATTTCTTCTCGTCATATTGATCTATATTCGGCGTAGTACCTCACCAGAGAAATGTGTAACAAATCAGCAAAGTTATTTTTGTGCGTATTAACTTTGACGTATAGAAAAAGGAGATGTGGTACACTGTATGATTGTCTAATACACAGCAATTCAAAACGTGAAAATCTCAAACTTATACAAATTCCCCTAAGGCCTTCAATTATAGACACATGTTCAAACCCTACTACATGCTGTAAAAGGCACCAGATATAAAAAGTGAAAGTCGAAATAAGTAAACAATGGTAAACAGGTAACTACAATTAAACTTCAAAACAACGACATCGCTAGATTACAGATTCCTGGCTCGGGACAGGCACATAAAGTATGTTGCGGGATTAAACATAAACCCTCCCCTAGCCTGGGACAGTGGTGTGAAAAAAAAAACGAAATAAAACAGACTTAAATAATAAACTGCACAAGTAACAACTAACTTTTAAAATCGATGCATACTACGTATATAGAGACAATAACACATGAAAGAAGAGACAACAAGATGTACCGACCTCGAAAAAGTACTCGCAGTTTCTTACAGCTACCAAACATAGCTGATAACAAACCTGGTTCTTGTAAGCTGCGACATGTGCGACCTCAAACAAAACACGTTCGGGATTTAGTGTAAAAATATCATTAATAGCCAAGCTAGGTTTAAGCTGAGAATCACATTGATTTATTAAATAACTTAAGGTTTGGATGCGCGACAGGATGAAGCAGGAACTAGTAACAATACCGAATTGAAGGCAACTGCTGCTATGGTTAGACAATTGTGGAATGAAGCAGGTGAAGAAGACTACTTCTTTGATTTTCAACTGGGGTGCTATACGGCGGCATGAAATTTTAAACTTTTCCAATGTGGGAACCCTCATTGGAAAGGTTATATATGGGATGGTGGACTGGGAGGGAAACATAGCTGAGCAGTAGGGACTTTTGAAGAGAAAGCCGGAATTTGAAGAAAGGTACAATAAAGACAGCACCGATTAAGTATAAAATAGATATATAGAATCTAACACCACCTAAAGTACAAGACGAGAAAATCTCAGACATTCGAGGAAAGATTTCTATTGTTCTCTGACGAGGCTTGCCGAGTCAGAGAACGATGGAAATCTTACCCGAGGGTGTCGGAGATTTTCCGTCTTGTATTTTCGGTGGTGTTTGATTCTTTTTCTCACATTTTATATCGTAAATAGAGATAACACTCGCTGAACGCCATTGTTTTCATTATGCAACGTCACAGACAATGAGCGCGTGCAAAAGTTTGCGCTTTTAAAAAATCGGGATTTTTACACAATTTAAATACCACAATAAACGTTTATTCAACATTTTATATTTAAATAAGTATATAATAATTCTCCGAATGAATTAAAATCACAATTTAATTGATATTATGATAACTATCAATGAAAAATGAATTTGGCGGGAATAAATCCGTGAAAACCATTGATACCATTGTCCCGGATGTGAGAAAATGGCATCACCATTGATCAAAACTGCATCGGATATTGAAACCCTTAAGAAGTTAAAGGGATCGCCAAATAAAATAAGCTAAAGAGCTATTCCCGGATGAGGAAGTGTTAACTGGTTGATCTGATCGTAACCAAGACGAGCTGGAAATTCGTGAGGAAGGAGGCGACGACGACGGTTAAGAAACTCAGAATGAGGATGAAGGGTGTTAGTAGATTATCCAAGAGTGAGATGTTGTTATGGGTAGAGAAAAAGGTCGATGAAGTAAAGAGGTAGGAATGGACTTAGTTTGAGGTGGAAGAACCCCTGCGAACCCTGATGAAAGCGAAGACGTCCTGGACATTTAACCTACTTACCAAACGGACGTTCAGACCTTCTTGGAAAAGACGACAGACACGAGATCATCGAGAGGTCGAGGAAGAATGATGCCAAAAAGTATAGATGGTTCTAAAGAGTCGTGAAGACGAATCCAAGGGGAACACCCGAAGAGGTCGAGAAGGAAGGATATTTTTACTCGGGGTACAAAGTCATGAAAAATCAACGAATTTTCTCGATGGGCCGAAGGTTATAACCAGACTGGAGAGAAGTTCGCGCAGTTAACGCTTTTAGAAGAGAAGACGGACCTTGAAAAGGATTGTTTGCCTGTACCTGAATATAGACAAGTATAGCCCACTAAATGGATCCAAATACCATTGGCACTGTCCAAGTAAGTCAAGGAAAGGAAAGCCGTAAGCAACACGAGAAGCAACGACGCCAAGTCTTTCAACGGGGCTAAACTACCCGCAGCGCACAACGAGGAAGTACATTCCAGACAAACGGATTAGGTGAAACAATATCAGCCACGGAAAATCGAACTGAACTTCGCGGAATAGAGTTCTATATGGAAGTTAACTAGAGGATCAGGAGGCTGAGCCTGTATCGCTCACCTGACATTTGACCAAGAAGTTTCAAAGGAAAATATTTTTTAATGAATCAGCCAATCAGAAACAAAATCATCCGTGGTGGCCATGTTTTGTTTCCTATCAGGACAAAATGAATAACTTTTAATAGAGGACATTCAACAGATGCTCCATATCAAATTTTAATCCATTAAACCAAGTGGTTTCAGAGGAGAAGATTTTTATGTTTCAGCCAATCAGAAACAGGAATCCCCCATGGCCGCAATGTTTAGTTTCCGATAAGTAAAAAATGAAGAACTTTAATAGAGGACTTTCAACAGATGCTCCATATAAAATATTAATCCATTTTTCCAAGCGGTTACAGAGAAGACTTTTTAATGTGTCAGCCAATCAAAAACAAGAATAATCCGATGATGGCCATGTTTTTTCCTGATGCGGTCTAAATGAGGAAACTTCATAAAGGACCTTCCATAGATGTTCCATTCATTTGGCCGAGCAATTTCAAAGGAGAAGATTTTCTAATGTATTAGCCAATCAGAAACAAGAATCGGCCGTGGTGACGATGTTTTTGTCCCATTGGTACAAAATGAGGAAACTTTATAAAGAACCTCTCATAGATGTTCCATATGCAATATTAATTCATTTGGCCAAGCAGATCTATAATGTATCAGCCAATCAAAGACATGAATCATCCATGGTAGCCATGTATTTTTTGTTTGATATGGTCAAAATGTGGAAACTTCATAAAGGACCTTCAATAGATGCTCTGTATCAAGTATTAATCCATTTGGCCAACAGGTTTCAGAGGAGAAGATTTTTAATGTATCAGCCATCGTCCATGGTGGTCATGTTTTTAGTCCGATTGGGACAAAATGAGAATAAAGAACCTTCCATAGATGCTCCATATCAAATAATAATCCATTTGTCCCAGCGGTTTCAGAGGAGAAGATTTTTAATGTATCAACCAATCAAAAACAAGAATCATCCATGGCGGCCATGTTTTTTATCCGATCAGGACGAAACGAGGAAACTTTGTAAAGGACCTTCCATAGATGCTTTCTGTTAAGTTTGGTTCCTTTTTGCCTAGTTGTTTCAGAGGAGAAGATGAAAATGTAAAAGTTTACGGACGACGGACGCCAAGTGATTACAAAGGCTTTTGGCCATGTGAGCCAAAAAGATCGGGTTATTCGAGAGTTTGAACCCGATTACGCAATAAAAGCTTTCTTGATGGAGGGGCAGGAGATTATCGGAATTCGCGAAAAGCCAACCCCGGAGTAACACCAACCCCTTTGCTGATCGTGCAGGATTGGCGGAAGCACTACGACTGGATCAAGGATATAAGAAGGCTGTGTTCGAAACAGATCAACGACCACAATGGCAATGTGTAAAATCTGATGTCAATGCATGCAACATTTCCGTAACTATGAAAACCCGATGAACACTTGAAGACTTGCCGCAAGAATGAGGTGGTGAGGACTGCGATGCCGGAACCGAGATGCTTTGAGTGCTTTAAGAACCCACAGCAGGCGGTGAAAGTGTTGTTCGTTGTCTTACTTAGAGTATTTCTTCGAAACTAGGAATGAGTAAAGCCAAAATCCTAAGGGATCCAACACCAAGATTACTATCAAACACGTGCCGTCGGGATTCGCGTATTACATTAACGGCTTCAAGAGACAGCGTTGCCAGGTAGGCTGGAGCTAGTATACAGAGGGAAGGTGAAGATGGTTGCGCAAGTCTTCGTCGAAAGGTTGGAATGGTACATCAAGCGGTTGAGTAAAATTCCCCGCGAGGGCCCAATCGTGATGACAGTGGATGATGAGAAGAATCATGGGATCGCGACAATGCACTGGCATTACGGGGTTGCTCTAGGGGACCACTGTCACTTCATGGGAAGATATCATTGAGCGGCTTACAACATATCGAAACCTGAATCATGGGTTTCCTAAGTACGTGCTGTATATTTCCACTACCTGGCTGGGTATAACGCGGGTACTTTCGTGCGAAATTTGTGGACCACTGAAGGTTAAATCCGTTTCATTCCCAGCAAAATTACATTTTCTGCAGCAAGCGCACCCAGGTCGGAGCATTGCAAGACTAGAAGACCATGAAACCGATATGACAAGATCTGAGGTTAGTTGAAAGCATGAAGATTATAAAATTCAGCTTGGACAAACTTGATATAATTATCACTGCTTTGGCCTTCATGATACATAGAAAGTGTTTGTGAAGCATCGCTGGACCCAACCCTCTTTGAGGTGATCCTGTTGAAATGGAGAATGGTCCGGCAATCACTCTTCGCAAGACCATCAAGAAGGCCAAACTGGAATATATCGTGGCGCATCCCGTCGAGTTATAGCTAGGAAATCGCAATATCTACGGATCAGGATAAACAATGTTGGTCAGTTGTCCCCCAAGAAGTATTATCTGGCCGCGTCAACGGCCGCGTTAATTTCACGATAAGAATCAACAGAAGAAGTAGGTTTTGGACGACGCTCACCCACGGTATCCACTAAATGAACCCTCTGATAAGCCATATATTATTTGGTGAAACGCTCGGGAGTGTTTAATTCAACGCTTTGGCTGTTTGATGAAACGCTAAGGGCGTTTGTTGAAACGCTTTAGGCATTCATCAGCGTTCACTCTTATAAACAAATCACGTTTCAGATAGGCTAAGCTCAACAGAAAAACATTCTGAACAAGACACAAGACAATGGAAGAACAACTATAATTGACCTTGAGCTTATGTGTTGGGCGCATCTCGTGATGATGGTCCAAATATGTTTACCCTACGTCAAAGGAATTCGAAGATACCAAATCGTCAAAAGACATAACGTTTTTGACCGACATCGTTGGATTTAAAAACCTAGAATTAGATTTTGGCATCAAAGGTCAAGGTGATATTGAGGTTAAGACCTTGCGTGACTCGTTGTTTGATGATGATGGTGGTAAGTCCAAAAAATGACACTTATTTCTGGCTGGCCTGGACACAAAGAACGACATTAAGAACTTGTAATTTGACCTTGAGATCAAATGTCAATGATATATCAGAAGGTGATGACAATTTTCAAAAGATTATCTCAAATGAAACACTAACAGTCCAAATATGGTATGCCTACGACAAAAACAAAAAAATGCTCAGCCCGAAAGGAGTTTTTTTTCTTTAAGGAAGAAAACTTGGGATATAACTATGTCTTCCTTCAAAGAACAAAATATGGAGAGAAACAAATACCTTGATTCTTAGGTATTTCAGACAGTATTGCTTTTGTTTATATTTAGCGCGGCCTAATGGATACTTTTAAATGCGAGCTAAAGACAGAAACTTCCCCTCAACATATCTGTGAAGTCCTTTGTATTTTGCTTTTAGTGGTGTTATTTTGATAGATAATACGGAACATAAGTAGAGGAACATGGAAGAATAGACCACGAGATAACGAGCATTGGTATTTTATCTTTTATGTAAGTAGATAAATTAAATGGTTTTCCCGAAGACTGATATTTTATACAGGAAACTGAAGATGGATGAAGGTAATATTCAGTCAAAAATGTACTATTATTGTATTTTAAGTTCTCATTGGTAAATGCATTCGGCATCGCTAGTATAATGATAACACCTATTCGTCATTGCTAAAATTCTTTCACTTAATTAGCATTTTTGACATTTAAGTGAACATTAACTTCTTGATTGTTTAACTAATAGTTATGAATATATCATTTTGCCATATATATTACTTTTATAAACAGAAAACGCACATGGCGAAACAAACCAGGGATACACTGAAGCGCCACCTATGTATTCACGCCAGGTGGTAATCAATATCCACCACCTGGTTATTCGATGCAACCAGCTGCTGGTTATCATCTTCAGTCATACGGTAGACCAATGCTAAGTCAACAACAACAACAGCTATCCAGTGTTGTGGTTAGTTATTATAATTAGTTATCTCACGCCTCATCCGTAATAAGGTCAGTACAGTACAAATTTGGGGCAAGTTAGTACATCACAGACTAATTAATGCAAAAATGTAAGCAACAGATACAAAGCTCGGATCATTGTTGTGTAGTGGTAATTTAATGTCAAGATTATCACCACGTGTATTTGGTATACGACCGGTTCGGGTTTTTAGCTAAAATACACATTCCAATGGCATAACATCGGCGTACGGCAGCAGTTATTTCATCTCATGATAGGGTTTTACATTTCTTTAATAAAAATTTTGTTTTTACAAAGATGCCAGTTCGAGAGCAAGTAAGGACAAAATGGTTAAAAGCTGTTTTTTCGGGTTAGATTTTTTAAAAATTTATGCAACGTGTAGTGTATCTGAAACGTGCTGAAGCCATGATTATGATGCATGTGCAAGAATTTCAGATGTCTGAGTCTACATAGCACGAGATCATTTTACTACTTCCCATTAATATTACCTATCAAATCACCGAGAATTTGGGAAAAAATTCAGAACAAAAGACTATTTATATCAGCATATCAAAATACGCATTACTTATATATACATTTGAATTCTAATTGTTAAATATGTTGTATACTACTAATGGACTGTAAAACCTACTAGTAGATTTAGTTAAGAATTGCGAATACCAGACAATTAAAAACAACAATTATTGGCGATTGTGGTAATATTTGTAACCAATCAAGACAGACGAAATGAGATTTTGTAAATAACATTCCAGACGTTTCCAGTAAATGTTTGTCCCATTCGGCATTTCGGTTTTAAAATGAAAATTCAACCGTCAGTGAATGAGAAACAAGCGCTGACAATTTCCGCCATACGCCATATTTGTTGTCTGAATGAAAGAAATACCAGTAGATGTTTCTGTACAATACTGTTCATTTAGACTAGCGTCTATTTTATATAGTAGATTTTTGAAGCTTTGAAACTAGACTCAAAAAAGGAAACATTCCGAAATGTCTGTCGTTGGTAAAACTTGAAAAAAAGCAAAACAAGGCAATATTATGTTAAAAAGATGTTCTAAATAAAAAAAAAACAGAAGTGGAATAATTAGATAATTTCTTGCATTTTCGTTCGCTTCCCTATTTATTTAGCAAACATAACAATGTCTGCAGTGGTAAAAACAGCTTCTACATCAGATTCGGTTTGAGCAATGGGTTGCCGTCTTTGTACGTTAAAGTTTATGTTTATCCATCTACTCCATCAAATAAAAGAAAATACAAAGTTTTCCAATGTTAAACAAGTATAGGCAATTTGATTTGCTATATGGTCATTTCGAGGAGTAACCACGTATCAGCAGCATAGAACCAAAACGTTGGAAAGCCGAGATCTAAACATTGTAAAATGATGTACTCGTATCCAAACAAATCAAATTATAGGCGGATATAAGTGCCAAAAAAACAGACTTTGTGAGAAAACTTCACTCTTCTGGTATTATCGTTATCGTTATTAATATTACTATGGAAATAAAATTCCAGCGCATTATGATGTCAAGTTCTTTTCAATTTACTGCATTTGATGATGACAGTCTGTTTTTTTTTTCTTCATGACTTAATGTAAGGTTGTACAACAGCCACAGTTTACTGGAGATGTCATGACGACACTCCCTAGGGATTATTTTAAGGCAGCAATAGTCATCACCATCTGCTGTTTCCCACTGGGTATTGCGGCAATAGTTTGTGCTGTTAAGGTAAGTTCTTAGACACAATATATACTTTGAAAATCGAGGTTTACGCACAGATATCCATCTATTAACAGACAAACTAAATACACCATGCACCCTCATTGATACGCACAAACATCCAGTACAGTATAACTAAATTATCCAATAAATATCTGATTGATAAGTAATAACCATGGTAACAAACCGATGGGTACGCACAAATACCCAGGTATTATCCGAAGTACTAAATCAACAGAGCGTTTATTTTTAACTGAATTAATCGACGTGCAAAAAATAACTATTTAAAAGAAAAAATATGGAATATATGCCAGAAAGACACAATCCACATCTTTTCTGGATAATTTGTGGACTGCATAATTTCTCGCTAAGCTGTTGCCTTTAGTTCACTAGTTTAAAATGGGCGCGAAACAAGTTCTAAAAAATAGTGCCGTGCATTTCTTTCTTTTATCAATCAGATATTAGACAACATTTAATAAAAACAACGATTGAAAATGCTTTAATTACACTGCGTACGAAGCGCTTTTCTGGATTAACCTTCATCAGGTACGCTCAGGACCAAATATTTGAAAACAAGGAATTACGTGCAGGCACGTGGAGGGAGTGGCCTACTGTAAATTTATGGTAGGACTGATCGGATCAAATAACTTTAAATTGATTTTTAAAAATAAGAATTTACTAATACATAAAAACATGGAAGTATCGAACACGTTTAAAGCAAATTTATATATACCGAACTATTATGATATGTAAAAGGAATTCGAAGATCCCAAAGGGGCAGACAGAAATCGTTAAGTCGAGGACAGACAAGACCATGGCCAACAAAATGAAACGAAAGACAAACAT
>JARWCS010035363.1:0-16491 GCA_034783895.1 Geukensia demissa
TTGTTGTGTGTATATATTATCTATTTTTGCAAATGATGTGTATGAGTTGAAATTGTAATTATGTTGTATAACATTTCTTGATGTTGTTGTTAAATCTTCATATCTATGGAGGAAATAAAGAATCAATCAAATTGCTTTTATCGAGGCAGAATTTTCAGTTTTTTACTCATTTTTTTTTTTTGGAACCAACAATTGTCTATGTTTATCTGTATGTGTAAAGATGTATCAATCTTGTGATTTGTGCTTTGTATAGATTATATTATAAGTCTTAGGTCCGTCCTTCAATAATTACAAGAAGTCTTCTTCTCCGAAATTAGTGAACAAATTTTGACCAAACTCTAGTGGAATTGTACTTAGATTGTAAAATTCCATTATTATGTACAATGACCCCAACTAAAATGGGTATCTGCTAAAAAATAGCAAATAGGGGGGATACGATTTTGAAAAAAAATCTTCCCCTCCAGAACGAAAATGCCAATCTAAACCAACTTGATAGAAATTATCCTCTGATTGTACACTTTCAAAATTTTGTCCGATGACTCTGACCTTCTACCAAGATGAACACAGGGCTAAAAATGAAAAGTGGATAAAATTTGAAAGAAATCGTCTTCTCAGAAACAAAAACTTTAATCTTAGACAAACTTGACAGAAATGATCATTGTGTGGTCTCTTTCCAAAAATGTGTCCGGTAATTCCGACAGATGGTCACCATGCTAAAAAGAAAATAATAGGAGATGTGGCATGATTTCTATAAAACAGTCAACCACCAACTGACAGTCGAATTTAAACTTCTACAAGTCCCATTACTGAACCGTACCCATACCATATTGGAAGCTGTAAAAGGCCCCCAAAATACAAAATGTGTTACCGTTCATAAAACACGACAATCTACCTAATCAATTGAGAAATTGAACAAAAACAATAAATGACTAATTAAATAACGACAGCCACTTAACTACAGGTTCCTGAATGGGGTGGGGGTTAAACCAGTTTGTGAACGCTCAACCCTCCCCCAACCTGGGGCAGTGGTTTGACAAAACAACTATAAAAACACACTAAAAATGGTTGAAATGGATTTAACACTTGAGATCGCTACTGATAACTAAGAATTTGTCTATCTTTCATAAGTCTTATTCATAGAATTTAGGATGCGATATCCCTTGTAAAAAATTCTACTTGTATCCAGTAAGCTGAAGGTTGCGATCATCAAAGTAAGAAACTTAAGTGCAAACACGGAACTAGTTGTGAAATGTTAACACGAAACGAAGGGGCCGAGGGCAAGTCCCAATCAAGAAACGGAAATTTCCCAGTAGGAAAAGAAATATTTCCTATTGTTCTTTCATCATAAATTATAGTGCATAAACATTCTGCCACGGTCATAACTGATATTAATTTATTTAAGGTAAGTTCCTAGATAAACTATATTTTTGCATTGTTTTAAAAGTCTGAATTATTTAAAACTCAAACATCATCCAGATATCAAAAAGTGATAATAATCTTGCAATATGAATCCCGTTTGGAAGAGTCGTTTTGAATTTTGACACAAATTATGATTCATTACAATATAAAAAAACAAATCTGTAAAAGAGGAGAGCAGTTTGTGCCCATGGGTATACAAACTATTTGTCGATAGACCGTGTTACGAAAGCGTACATAAGTATTATCAAGAAGGAGTTTGATTGCTGTAACCATGTTGTGTGATGTTCAACAAATGTATTATCACATGGGATTTCTAATCCGAATTTAAAAATTTGTAATTTCTTTGGTAATTGATTCTTTCCAATGGGAACCTTTTAATTTGTACGAGTTTTGAGATATCAATTTAGGATCTTTAATGCAAGTTTCAAAGGATGCATATTTTCTAATTTGAAGACTTTTCATAAAATTTCCCTTTGAGAGAGATTTCAGTCGCATAAAAGTTAATTTTTTCCTTCTGTTAACTAGTCTAAACGGCTTTTCGGTCAGAACTGAAAATGTATACCATTTTTGTTTGAATTGGTTTAACCCTGAAAGGCATATGTCAGCCATTTTAATCTGTCCCGAAAAAAAACTCTGTTCACAATTGTCATATAGTGTTTATTAAAACTGACATTGAAATAAGGAATAAAATGAACAATTTCATCTAAATAAAAACAATGTGAGATATTACAATTGATATTTTGATGGTTAAAATGATAAATTATTGTTGATAAAGTAACCATGAACTAATATTTAAATTAGAATATACATGTATATTCAAAATCATAAAAAAACGTTTAGTAGTTGTGACATTGACTGGCTACCGAGAATAGGTGAGTTTATCGATTATTTGCCGATTTTATGTTTTCAAAATATATAATATTTTTAATTGGAAACGTATAAAATGAACAATCAGGGCGATTACAATTATAATCTCTACCGTAAATCACTTTCCCAATTCAATCATTTGTACATGGATGACTGAAATAGGCTTTATGATACAATTGGTGTTTCCATTAAAAAGTAGTAACAAATGTAATAAAAAGGGATATTTTTGGAATTTTATAATTTGTTTTTGTATAGAAATCCCAATAATTTTCTTGTCATTTAATTTATCATGCTGACAATATTAAACAGGGGCTAAAACATTTCCACCTAATAAGTTTTAATGCAAGGAGGATAAAATATTAAATTTATTTCCTTATCACCATAAACTGAAAATAAAATAGCGAAGAAAATCATCAGTTAATTGAATTGAAATTTAATAGATTTATTTACTCAATAAAAATAATTTTGAGGTATTTTTTAATTGGACGAAATGACAGTGTAAATAAGGAAGCAATGTATTTTTTGTAAGAATAAGTGTGAAAAAAACCTCTCAAATGTTTTAGGGAAATTCAATATAATTGTAAGAACAACTTGATCGCTATATGGGATCAAGAGACCCAAAAGACTAATTAGAGGCTAAATTGTGTTACCTCTAATTAGTATACTTTTCCAGCAGGGATACAGATATCACAGAATATACGATTCAGTAGAACGTTTATTAGATTAATCCACTGACAAAAAATATTTTGGAATTTAAAAGACTAAGTTTGTAATTGGTGCTTTGAAAACTGTTTATACATGGGCTTTGCTGTATATCCCAAAATATCACGGTCAGTCATCTATTCGACACAGGATTACTGCTTAAAGTCATATAATGTTATGTTTCTGTGTTTTATGACGGCGACTATTAAAAAAATTCATATAAATAAATATTTAAGCTTCTCTGAAAAATTACAAGATATGGGGGAAATTTGAGTGAGACCACAGTAGATCTGTAATTTATTTCGTTCAAGATTGCTTGCATTAGTCAAATTTCCTTTATAATGTTATACAAAAATTATGACGGCTTGTATAAGAAACTTAAATGCTATAAAAAGGTTAAAAGGGAAAAGGTATAACAATGGAGGAATGCATCTGAAAATCAAAGAAATAGATGTGATGCAATCGAGCTGTTGTCACACCTTATGATATTATAAATTGAGTTGTCGATTGGATGATCGATCTCAGAGTCCAGTTCTCTTAGGGGCGATTTCTTCGTAGACGGTACGTACAAATGTACGCCACCACCATCAATCCTCAACTCTACAGTATATTGCATTGTATAATCATTTCCACAGTACAATGTATTTATCAAATAGTTTAACAGCGAATACAATGATTACCGATCTGTGTATGTTAAATGAATACCGTTGTACTGATTTTACACAATCTTAACTAATAATTTATTAACGTAAACATGGCTAAGGAGGAAACGTAAAGTAATACATTTGTAACATTGTAAAAACTTGTTATTTATAATGTTTATAGTGTCTCTTTCTCTTTTATTGTATTCCAAATGAAACAAGATTACAAATATGGACAATTTATGTCTGACGGTAGGTAATTCGTTTTAATTTCATAATTCAAGGTTCACACGTGTACTGTACATGTATTTAAAATTTTTATGAAAAAAATTACATATAGTAGTAATCTGTCAACCAATAATCATGTTTTATTTTAAGGCTTTTTTTATGGAAACAATAATCAAAAGATTTTTATTCTGTCTTTGTGTCGTACTGTACATAGACCTTTCTGTACATTTGTTGTGTTCTTCAACTATTTGAAAATATTACAAACTAATAAATTAAAATTTCTTGTGCAACAAAATTTGTGACCTCAACACGCTAATTAAATCAGAATCTATAACTGTGGTGTCAATAGACGTCAGGTAAAATTATTGGTTTATTAGGAATAAGAACCAAGGACGACTAAGTGCCCCATTTTGGCCTAAAATATAATAATTTTAACAATGCAGTCGCAGATTAAATATTGTAGTCTGACAACTTACATTGAGGATGTAAAAAATCAGTATTTTGACATTTCCATTTCTTACACAAAATTCGACATGTCCGAGGTATTTGCCATTTAAATATATTTCATATTTGTACATGCTTTTATCAATAACGTCACCATATTTGTTTAAATTATCATCTATGTATGAATATAGTAACACTGAAATATTGCCATAATTTGAGACTTCATACAATTTTTACAATCTCCGATAATAAATATATTTAGACTATATGACCATTCTATATATATGAGATTAAAGAGACATGGAGTATATGTCAAAGTGATAACTATACTCCTCACCAAGTCGGTACCGAAAGTTCAAAATCTTAAGCTCTCCACAAGAAAAATCTGAACAAGAATCTTATCTTTAAACGATAAAGTAAACAACTAAATTTACTCACGTAAACTTTGGCCTTATCAATATAATACAACCCATGATAAAAAAATAAACATATGAAGGCTCGCTATAAATACAAGCCAATCAGTAAAAGAAATGTTGATTTAAAACGCTTCATGGTTTCGGGTTGCAAAGTAAACGAAAACAACAGAATAACAACTATTTTGCGTTTGAGTAACCTGATCCGTCTAAATTTATAACTGTTTGTCAAGAATATTTCAAATTATATTTTGTTTACGGATTCTAATATGAGCTAGGTTCTGAAAACTTCAATAGGATTTTACCCATAGTAAAATCTCCATTTATTTTGACTTGCACGCGTTGTGACTTCACATGGACTTGTCTCGTAAGATCCACATCCACAAACATGACAAATGTAACTTTCCAAGTCGCATACATAATATGGTTAACTTCAATTTATGTAAACTATCTATGTGCCTCAACTGCCTCTAATGAGTTGTAACATGTTGTAAATAGAAGAAACATGGGTGACTCTATTTCAAAATACAAGTTTACAAGTTTGAATAAATATGACTATATACCCATTTCAAGAAGTTACCTCTAACCATTAGCATTAGAACCAAAACATAGGAAGTCCTTGATCCAAACTAAACTAAGTAAGAAATCAAGTCTAGCTGTAAGGACCTCTCTATATTTTGAATGTTTAAGAATCCACAAAGCGATATATAAATAAAACGAAATTCTGTAAAACATTCTTCGATACATTTCATGTCAAACTTAACAAACTGGGCTGGTGAATACCTACGAGGACATGTGATCAAGCAGCAGTAGTTTACCATTATTGCATACTAACGGCGAATTTGATATGCTATTTGTATATTTAAAGTAGTACATTGTGTGTAACCTTCAATTACTAGCATCAAAACCAAAACATAGGAAGTCCAAATTCCTTATAAAAGATAAACGAATTGAAATAGGAAGCCATATCAAGAGGCAGGGACAAATACTCGTACAATACGTTTAGAAGCCTCTCCGTGTTTCAAGTTGTTTAGAATTCAAACAAATACAGCAAAATGCTGTTAAATATTACTTGATAAATTTCATGTGAGACAAGTCTTCAAACTAGGCTAGGGAATACCCTTGGGGGACCTGTGGTCCTCCTGTAGAGGTATCGACCCATGAGGCAATTTTACCCATGTTGCATAAGTATGGTGAAATTAGATATTCTACAAGTATATGCATATTTCAAGTAGAAACCTGTCATCAGTAGCCATAAACCCAAAACATAGGAAGCCTGAGATCCAAACACAGCTAGTAATAAGAATACTAAAATCCAAACAAATCGATATTGGAAGTCACATCCAGCGAAAGGAACAGCTATATGTTTCGAAGCCTCTCGGGTAATATATATAAATGAATCGTTATTCATTTTTCTGAATAAGCCCCAACAATTGTTTCAAGGAGCATATAACATGCTAAATGGACGATTGTTCTTGTTTGACGTAAACTCGGGAAATTGGTCTAGCCTAAATAAAACGTGATCGAAATTCATTTGATGTGTTGTATTGATGGTAGTGTATTTATTTTTCGTTCTACAAATGGCATATGCATATAATTTTTATTAATTTTATTTTTCTAAATAAAGATAAAAAGGCATTAAAGCTATTAAGTTTCAAAAACAATATAATTACTGTCGACTTTCAAAAGTTAAAATTTGTCAATAATGCAAAGAATATATTTACATTATATTGTTTAAAGGAAAGTACAATAGGAACAATGAGATTGGAATGAACTGTTTAAAACAGATTTCTTTAATATTGTATAAATTGTTTCAGTGCTTCTGAAAAGTTACATGCGGTATGGTTTCATCCAAGTCGATCATGTTTTGAGGTATCCACCTTTTCACAAACGGCTTACTGTAGGTTTACATGGAATATTTCTCGATGCATTATGGGATAATTTGTACACATAGGAATGCATCATTTGGTTTTGGATGGTATTTTTTATATATAGACGAATTATTTAACATATTGAAGGTTTAATGAAGATTAATGATATATTATTGCGGTATTTTATCTGCATTTGAAACACAAATAAGAAACTGTTGTACAGTAAATTGCTTGTTACTTCGGAACTGAGCCACGATTTGATGTTTTCGAGGAGAAATTTTGTCCTTTTATTTCTCTCGAGTTCTTTGAGGAAAAGAAAGCTCTGTTTGCAAATATTTTTTGTTTGGACGTGTAATCAAAACGAAACTGTTAAGGAAAGATTGGAAGGCAAGATAGTAAGATATGGTGATGTAAACCAAAGGGGTATGAAAACCAATGAAATAATTGAGAATCACATAAAGGATATATGGCATGATTGTCGATAAGACGAGCATGTAGTAAAATCGAAACTACAAATTATTTAGAGTCTACAAGTTGCTGTCCGGAATTAATCAATGGACCAAGATCTCTACAGAACAGCAAGCTGTAAAAGATAACATAAAAATATGACGTGAAACTCTATCAGTAATTATTTGAAGGTGCAAAGTTCTTGCATAAGTAATTTGCTTACTGTTGATCAAAATCAAGTTCAACTTATCTTAATGCAAAACAGTCGAGTAATACATGTCAAACTGTTGAAATGGAATATCGATTCTTTAGAAAATTTTCGGAAAATCCACGTACATTTGCATAACTTGTTTAACCGCAACAGCTCAGTGGCTGACATTGTATTTTCTTATCTTAATTGAAGAATTAAAGGTGCATAGACGTGTCAGTTTAAAATTGATGTTAAGTTCCATGAAAGGACTGCACGAATTGATGGATTATTTTTGAGGTTGTGAAATATTTGACAACGCGATTGATATTTTTCTTTTCACGACGCCTATTCCGTAACTACGACCTTATTGAAATTTTGCTTTGCAAAAAACATTTGAATAAACGACAAAGTATGACATTCTTCAATTTTTTCGAAATCAAAAATTTGTTTTTAGGTTAATTGTCGTTTTATTTATGTTTGTTTTAAATTGATTCTCATAAATATCGCGCGGAAGTTGTTTTCACTGACCATTTTGGGGGTTATTTCATGTATTTATTTCTGGTAGGTATTTTTTTTATTTTGCTTGATTTGAACGTTGTCTGACTGATCTTCAAATAGAAAAAGGGGGATATGGTGTAAATATTCATGACACAAAAATCTCATATGTACATGTAAATCCCAAGCAAAGGAACAGCGCTTTAATTGCGTGTCTCATTTATATTACATTTTTTTTGACAAAATTAATAAAAAACTCGAAATAATCGTAACATCAGAAGTCCGTGGCCAACCAAATAAAACACAAGTACACACAACTAAACACGCGTACAAACATTATGAAAGTTTACACATTTGTTTTGTGTTTTTAATTTTTCTCTTTTTCCGAATGCATGTGTATTTTTGTTATGGTCAATGGATAATAAAGTTTGATTTTACTCAAATAAACAACAAAGTTAGTTTTCTCTATTTTTCTATAAGATTCTCACACGACTCGGTAAACAGGGTAAATAAATAATTGTTTTTTACAGAAAATATGAAGACTGTCATTGGCGTGTTGGTCAGTAGTTTGATTGCAGGAACAATGCCAGTAAGTCTATATATACCTGATATTATTTTTCTCATAGTAATTGTCAATAAAAATAAAATTACGAAATATTTAAGGGTGTAGTGGGGTTTTAAAATACGGTTAACATTGTTAAATGTTGTTTCTAACTGTTCGGGATGTCTATCAGTGCTGTGGTCTCTTCTTCGTCAAAGTGTCACTTTGAATGCATAACTAACCAGAATGCCTGTGAAATAAAGATATAATTTCAAATTCTTGCCCGAAATGAAAACCCATTTGTAAATGAAGCAGACGTGTTTTACATATTTAATCTTTATGTAGATTATTGTGGACATTTCCCTAGATGAGCAAATCCGAGGGCTATCCGAAGCTAATCTGACATGTCAACAACTAATAGCAAAAGAGATTTTTACCAACAACGGTAAGCTTTTAATGGTAGACATTGATAGCAATTCAAAGTTGTTTATTCGTTGACACTATTTTACTTAATGTTGCCGTTAAGGGGAAGTCAACGTTCTGATTTTAACCTTACATCGAGGATTTTTATGGTAAGCACAGTCTAGTTTTTGAAACCAATAATATTGGGTGTCTTACACTGAGTAAACTGTATGTAACATTCTATCGATTAATATTCAGATTTAACGCAAAATGAACATGCATATCATTACACAAATCCAAAAAAAATCCAGGTCGTATTCTGCTTTAACACTTATATTTTTTCTTTCATCTTAGAAAAATGAATTTAATTATCCTTAATGCCCCCATCACCACATTCACGAAATTTTCTTACGAATCCGTACTAGTCGCTAAAACTTACAAGATTCGTCAAATCTATATTCATCTTTGGGAATAAATAATTTTTTCGTGTGATAAAGCAGTGCTTTACGATTGCGATGGAACTACAATTACAGTTTACGATTATGCATACGAGTTTTATTTTAGTTTTACGATTACAGGAAGAGTTATAAAGATTGTGACCATATGTACACTGATTTGTACATGTCTTGGCTATCAACCAGCAAAATATCAAAATGGGTTTAAATAGTCTACCCCTGTTAAAAAGACATTTATTCCCCCGCTAGACCTCTGTAGGCGACTTATTGACGAAAAATGCCGCCATATTTCAAATCACTTTTAAAACTGTTCAAACATGGGAACAAATGCAATTTCACTTATTGAAATTCATCAACTGCTGTTGAAAATACCGGGTGGGGCTATAGTATGTATTTGTAGCACTAGTTTTGCATGTGGTCTAATTCAATTCCCGCGGTGAATTAGTATTTTGACACCACATCATTAATTTAAACAATTGTTTTAGAAACTAAATATTTTATAATTTAAACCTTAATTTCATGGTTCAGGATTAACATTACTTAATGGTACCTTCACACTCACGGATTTTTCTTTCGGATCCTGACGTATTCCACAAATTCTTAAAAGTACACGGATTGTTACGATTTAAGCACTTTAAGAGCTATTGAAGAGCATTTTTAGAGCATTTACGGACCATTTACGGTTTATTACGTGTTCTTACGATGCTTACGGAAAATATTTACGATTTGTTCCGAGTTAACACGGAGAAATATGAGCAATTTACGATATCTTAGGAGCTTTATAGAGATTGTAAGGAGTTCATAATGAAAAGTTACGATTTAGATTAGCTTTCACGTGTAAATCACGACCTTTTATCGTGTTGTTTACGTGCTGTTACGAATAGACAGTTATTAGTAATTACGATTATATACTTGTTTTACTCAAAAGTGTTCACTATATTATATATCATCATTTTACACTTGACATAACTTACACGCAAAATGTGAAATTTCCTTGATGTCTTGAAACTTTCAAATTTTGTGTGTTTCCCCAGTCAGATATTTTACTCGCAATGTAATCGTATATTCACAAATGTTCTTTTTAATTCGTAATTCCACAATAAAACGATCGTAAACTATTCCCAATTAGTCGAAATTTAATAGAAAATAATCATTTGAAAATGACAAACCATACTGTTCACGATTTCTTGCGAACGTCTCACGAGTTGTTGTGATCCTCCGGCGAATTGACACGGACGGATGCGACTGTCTGAAGTTGTTAAGATTTATTTACAAACGCCTGCTAGTTAAATACGAACGCTTGCGAATTACAATGGATTGATGTTTCGTAAGGATCCATCTGAAAAAAATCGTTTGTGGAAAGGGATATAACTTAAATGAAGGATTTCTTTGACATTAACATTGACCAGTTAGAGCGTACGACTAAACCAAAGGCTCACATGAGCCTGTTTTCTCTGGCATAGTATACAGCTGCCAAGACAAAATTGACATTCCATTCGATATCAATTTAGTTTCAAGAGAGTAACTTTTAGTTAATCGACCATCTTTATAGTAGGGACCATAAGGTATCATTCTCAAAGGGACTAACCTATTTAACATTCAAGCAAGTATAGTATTAACGAGACTTTTTATGAGTTTCCATTGGGTCCTCTGTTAACTTATGTTCGTCTGAGGCAGCCATCTTGGTTGGCAGGTAAAACCTATTCAGTTCTGAAAGGGACTTACCTTGTGTCCATTCCACCAAAGTTTGATTCCAATTGAGCAAGAAGTTTCATACAAGAAAATTTTGTAGTAATTTCCCATTTGGTTCTATGTAAAACTAAGTTCGGCTGTAGCGGCCATTTTTGGTTGGCGTGTACGATCTCTTGATAAAATGCATAAAAGGACCCATCTTGTGATCGGCTGGGCCAGCCAATTTGGTTGGCTTATGATCATTCGATCAAAGTTAAAATTGAGCAAGTAGTTCCAGACGAGAAGATTTTTATTGAATTTCTCTAAGGGTCCTTTGTTAAACTAATCAGTGTGGTTGTAGCGCTCACATCTTGGTTGACGGAATGGGTCATCGAAAGCAATTCTGAAAGGGACCCACCTTGTGAACATTCCGCCAAAGTTGTTTTCATTGAGCAAGAAGATCAAACGGATTTTAACATACATTATCATTATCGCAAAAGTACAAGTTTATCTTATTCAAAATCCCACAGTAAAAAGTCCTATAGATAGTCAAAGAAAGACATTGTGTAAAAATCAACTTGACTGCAGCCGTTCTCAGCCAGCAATGTCAGAAAGTTCGATATCCTAAAACTGTTTACCAAAATGACTGTCAGATTTTACATATAGACGGCATTTGTATTTTGAAACATCTTGTGGTTAAACCAACTTTTTGTTTCCAGCAAGTTTCTGCAGTAGGGTTTGGGATACAATTACATGCTGGCCTCCGACTCCATCTGGAACTGTTGCGTCGATTCCATGTCCAAACTACTTCAACGGATTCAATACCGAAGGTACATGTAGTATATTTATATTATATTGATTTCTGTAATTTCTTTTTATATAGACTCAGTACAAATACCGTCTATTATCTATATGGTGCACATAATAATAGAAAGAAAAGATATAGGGTAAATATTCATGACACAAAATCTCATATATACAAGTAAATTCCAAGCTAAGTAACAGCACTGATTGCTGTTCTTCATCTTAAAGTCTCACTGAGGCCTTCAGTACGAAGTAAAAACTAACTGGCACCTCACTGTAAGTTTAAGTTTACATATGTTGCGAAAATATGGACCAATATGTATGATATATGTATTTAAAAGAGAAACAAAACAAAGGAAAATATGGAAAGGGGTTTAATTCGAACGTCGTGTTTTACCAAGGTAACGTTTATTAGTTAGACGATAGTCCTAGGTGACAGTTCGCAAGGTTGTTGCCTCTCATTACAATCATCATAACAATGACAAAAAGTTCTTTGAGGATGTCAGTCGAATTAACAGAAAAATGATTGTAGATGTATAATTTAATCAATTTGATAAGACCCATCATCATTTTTTGTGTCATTTCTGTTGGCTCTATCACAGATGATGCCTCAGAAGATAGCCGACTTCTGAGACAGGTGATTAAATCGGTTCTGAAACTTGTATTATATACAATTCACTCAGAATAAACTAACGCGATATAATCAAAATTATATTATTGATGCAGAATTTGCTAAGAAGAATTGTACTTCTAACGGGACTTGGTATCACCATCCAATACTGAACAACACCTGGACAGACTATACTAGTTGTCCATACAGGTCTGAAATAGAGAAAATTCCAGAAATTATCAAAGTATGTAACAAAAGGTTATTTCTACTGCATATTATTTCAAGGATTCTTGAGTTGAAGCAAATTAAAAGTCGCACCTAGAATTTTTTATGACTAAACAGACTTAAATTGTTACTGATAAAAATGGTAAGTACTGGTTCTATATGAATGACTTCAGTCGTCTAATGCTTTTTTAACTGATCTTGTTATGAAACTTAAAGTTAAAATGATGTCGCATGACGCAAAAATACTATAGTACACCAAACAAATGTTGCCACAACAAAAGTTAACCTGTATCAAAAGTTCTACAGTAAAATATATCATATTATATATTGTTGGAATGATAAATTATTGCAGCAGCTGAAGCTGTAGTTAAAAAAATAAATTTTAATTTGAAATAAAAAATTTCCCAATAGGGTGTAACGTAATTTTTTTTCGATTTTGTTAATTTGCTTTATTTTGTTGGTGCAATCAATCAATGGTCAGGGTAATAAGAAATGATAAAATTTTTATCTTGGTGGGTTTTATGAAAGATAAAAGATGGAATGTTAAGAATAAAGTTGAATTATATTCTAGTTATAACACTGAAGTGGAATATTTATTTATGATATCATGCAATCTTGAGACAGATTTTTTCATTGGTAAAACTTTAACATAGAGGGGTAATGGGAAATTTGTTTGCGCTGGGTAAAACTAAAACTTTAATTGCAGGATAAGTTGCGGCAAAAAATTTGAATTTCAACGATGTATAACCTGACATACTTTACAGCTTAACTTTCGATATATTTTGATTTAAGTCGTAACAAATTTCGTTTGGTATACATTAGTGAAATATAGCTTTACCAATGTGGTAGCTATTAAACAAAATAATATGAAAAATATTAATATATCTTCTTATAATGAAAAAGGATAAATGATATGCTTGCCATCAAACATCTACAGATTGCATCTCAGGCCTTAAATAATGAAAACATATCCACACCATACGACAAGCTGTAAAATGCCTACCAAATAAATAAGTGACAATACACAAATGTTACAACTATCGGCAAGATAAATATACAACGTTAAACATAAAAGCAACGACATTAACTGCACCACAGGGTCCTGGCTTGGGACAGGCACACTAAGTGTGTGGCGAGGTAACACATGTTTGTGAGTACTTAAAACATCCCTTCAACTGGGAAAGTGGTGTGATAAAACGACAAAAATACCAACATTTAAAACCAACCGCATAAGATTAAACATTCGACGTCCATACACAATATCCAGACAATCACAAATAGAACAGGAGACGACATGATTACCGACATCAAAAAGTACTTGTTGTTTCTGACAGCAACTTCAAAATCTAAACACAGTTGTCAACAAATCTGGTTGTCTTAATCTAAGACATCAGTCAAAACACATCCAGCTTGATTTAGTGTAAAATTATCGTTAATAGCCGAAGAAAAACAGGTATCGTACAAGTAGCAAAATTTAATGAAATTAGTTTTGATATACATTATTCAGCGGAAAGTCAATGTTGATACCAAAGAAGACGATATTTAAGTTATTAAACTAATGATATAAAGGTCACCTTCATGTATAAGTTTATTCTATTAAGGAAAGTGACAAGTCCCCATGGGTTGTGTTTAAATTTAGTGAAAGTTTAGGTGTTATATTCCGTTTTTTTTTATCAATACCAAACTTTAAATTATATCTTTATGTTTATGAAAGAATTTGGTTAATTTTTTAATTAATTTATGGTAACGAAATACATGTTTTATCAATTTGCTGGTATTTCAAAGATTACTTTCATTAAAATCTAAAACATCGCTGCATTCACGCGAAAAACGGAAACGGACAAGAGAAATCCTTACGAAGGAGCCAAAGGGAAATCCCTTCAAGAAAAGGAAACTTCACAACAAGATATAAGAAATCATCTTTCTTGTGGTATATTTTAATAGTATCTTCTCCCGTCTGTCGGTAATATTTTAACGGGATATATCGTATTTCTTTAAATGTTATAATCAAGTATCTTTCTCTTTTACAGAAACACATGCCATATATACGACTGATATTTAACATAGGTTACGGCCTTTCCTTGGCATCGTTAGTAATAGCGACACTTGTGATGACTTCATGCAGGTATGGTTTCTGTTAATGAATGTATAAGATTTTCTATATGTATATGACATTTTGTATGTATTGGCTATGTTAAGACTTTGACATTTCAAGACAAAACAAATTAAAATCTGATAAAGCAATAGTGAATCTGTAATGTAAGAATAAAACCAACCGAAAGAGCATATTTCTGAAATATTTAATCATGTGCGATCTTTTCAGGCGACTTCGATGTAAACGCAACATTATTCATATCAACCTTTTCATATCATTCATGCTGAGAGCTTCCATATCATTTATGAAGGAGAACTTGCTAGTAAACAGCATTGGATTCCATTATGACGTACAGGAAATCAATGGCAATTTTCATTTTATTGAAGAAGGAACAGTAAGTCCATATTTGTGTTCAAATGTTTTTGTATTTTGTCAGACTTTTAGGTTTTTAAAATAAGTTCATTATTGGTTTGGTCTCTACACTGAAAATATTTAAAACAAAAACCGGACAACGTGTTCAAAAATCATACGCGAGGGGTTGAAAAAGCATAAGTGTTTCTCCATATACCAATTATATTTTATTTAATACTTCTATAATTACATGTAGTAAATCATACTGGTAACCCTACACAGAATGATTGAAAAGGGAATTCGAAGATACCAAAGGGGCAGACAGATTGATTTTGATTTCTTATATCCATCTGGTTCATTTTTAAATATTTCTAAGTTGTAGTTTCCACTCAAAATTGGCTATTTTGGTTTTAGTATACTTAAAATTTGGTTCAGAGTTAAATCTTAAATTCATAGTGTACAAAAAGACAACTATGTAGAACAAATATATAAAGAGTGGATTGCATATACTATTATACAAACCAGAAGATGGGTCACATGCCACAACAAGAGATACCATTTAAGAATAGCGAGGCGAGAAGAGGAATAAATGCTGATCACCTCGTCATATTTTGAGAAAAACGCTAACTCACAGACAGTTCACATTTGGCAAAGGAAGTTGCTTGTATCTCCTGCTAACTTGTTGTAGAATCAGCATTTTATGTATCTTATTTCGAATCTATCTTTCCTGTTGCATTGCTTCAGTGAATTCTTTGTAAATATCATATGAATTTTGACTGACTCGATGATATATTTTCACCCAATTGCTAATGTAACTTTATTATTACATATATAATTAGATTATCACCCTGCCTGAATCTTCGGAATGATTGTACTTACAATAATATATATTTGACTTTTAAACTTGATTTATAATTTTTTAACGTTTCGAAAAATATATTATTTCAGCACTGGCAATGCAAGCTGTTTTTCACGTCCTTTCACTATATACTAGCAACAAATTACATGTGGATTCTAGTGGAAGGATTATATCTCAACGTATTAATCACCATAGCAGTGTTTTCTGAAAAAAGTGGAATTAAGTGGTTTATCATCTTTGGCTGGGGTGAGTATTTCAATATAGATCATGCAATATTGTTCCGAGAGTCGATATCTTATTAAGGACTTTCCCTTTCAGTGATTCTGATTGTTATTTTTTCCGTCTGTTTTAAATATGCTCTTGTAAATTCAGTTTTCGACATGTTATTTTGAAGATATGAAGCATAAATCACTAATGGACTTTTTAGGATGAAGGGCCAAGAAGAAATGATTTGATTGACCGGATACGACATATCCATTTCACAAATGACAATCATATCTTCACGTAACAACAAATCCATTCCAATGTCGTGACAACAAATCCGTTCCAATGCCAATTGTGCCTAACACCGATTGCGACTATACAACGGCTTTGTCTTCTGAGTAACACGAAGGGTGCCACTAATGGAGCAGGAGTTACTAACCCTTCCGAGGCACCTGAGATCACCCTGGTTTTTGTAGGGTCTCTCGGATTGACGTTAACCCGGATTTGAGATTTAGGATTCCACGACGGGTGTTGCGCGCAGGACAGGGGATGCTTAC
>JARWCS010035578.1:0-16487 GCA_034783895.1 Geukensia demissa
AGTAAAACTAGAATTGATGGCATCTTTCGTTGGAAAAATATTTTCCCAATTGGTTACTTAGGACGCGAAAAATTCCCAAAAAAAAGGGTAGGGGCTGCGTTGAAAATATGTAACAAAATCACTGTATGATAGACATACTTTCACATTGTAAATCAAGGGGTTAACTGAGTGTGGAAAGTAGTCGAACTCAGCCTGATTTCTGCCATCTCATGATCTGGAGAGACTACTACTGTGTGTGCTAATTACTGTAGATATATTGTACATTTGCTTGCGTACCTTTTTCTTAGGTGGCATGTTACCAAAATAAAACTTATTAAGAAATCGGCAAAATGATGGTCTCAGCAAATTTCTATATAAACAACCGACATTCACTGCATAAAATTTCCCGCCATATTTTGAAAAGTGGCGAAACGAATATCTTCATATATTATCAGTTTATATAGTTTAACCCCATTCAATGGGGAGATAATGTAATACTGGCTTAAACACTTTTTAAAGAAAAATAATCTTTTTTCTTATTACAAACTTTATAGATATTCGTTTCCTTTGTATTGATTTCCATTCGAGCACCTGCCGGAAGTTTACGTTTGCTAAGATACGCATGAACGTCCTTAAAGTTGACTTCTGCCGTTTTGGTAATTTATGGGTCGTGATACACTAATGAAGTAATGTCATTGATTTTGCATACGCGATTTAAAATACAAGTCAAATATTGTAAATAACGAATGCAACTGCGTCTTTTTAACATTCTTCAATAAGTTATTTTCAATCAAAGCAAACAGTGATCATGACCATGTTCAAGAAAGTTAATTCTAGAGGCAAAAACATTGGAATATATTATTATATCTTATCCATAATGATTTTGATTTATAATTGGCAGTTGCTCATTAATAATCCATCAACTTTTGATTACAAATTGGATTCTGGATATTTCGTAAACCCATAAAAGGTCATACTATAGTTCATCATGTAGTCGATATTCAGTCAATACTAACATTATGAATGGAATAGATATAGGTAGACAGATAAATAAAAGATAGTTTGAATATTATTAATAAAAGTATTGAATGACATTGCAAATACGTAACTGAAATCTGTGGAAATGTCTGTGAAAAATGTTTTGAAATATTTCTTAATTGTTGAATGAGAAATTAGCAATGGATTATTTTGAAGATGATTTGTATAGATGTATCATACATGGAGATAAAAGTACATTAGACGAGTACTTAGAAAGAGGACTGGATGTAAATCATGCCTTCAGGAGCAATGAACGACCAGATCGAGTTGGCAAGACAATGGTGGAAGTTGCCATTGAACATGACCAAATAAACATTGTGCAAACTTTAGTTCAGAATGGCTGTAACACTAACCTTAAATACATAGTAGATGTGTTTAATTACACTTATATTCTGAAACCATACAAGAAAAGGGAAGGACTAAAATTAACAATTATGTTTAAATGCATTGTTAAAGGAGACGTACCAATGATAAAACTTCTGGTTCAGGGTGGTTTTGATGTTAACATTATTGACGACCGTGGATGGTCTCCTTTAATGCATGCTGTTGACATGGATAATTATGAAATGGTGAAAGCAATTCTGCTTAACGGAAACTGTGATGTCAATATATCTGATACTGCAAATCTTAGACCTTTGCATATTGCTGCAATGCATGCAAATATTAAAATAGCATCTCAGCTCGTAAGGCGAGGAGCTAAAGTTGATGCTGTGCAGATTAGAGGTTGGACTCCACTTATTCTGTCATGTCGTGCAAACTGTGTGCAGACAACCCGTTTGTTGCTTTTGAATGGAGCCAACCCTAACCATGTAGGATTAAATGGCCACACACCTCTGTCAACTGCACTGCAGTTTAGTACATGCAAGGAAATTCCAGAAATGCTCTTAGAAGCAGGAGCATCATCAGACAAAGCTTTAATCAAAAGATGTCAAAGTGAAAAATTCCAAAATATCATTCTTCATCCTGAGTTGTTAGAGTTAATTAAATATTGCGGTGAAAGCCCACAAACTTTACGAACACTAGCATGTCTTGTTATTCGCCATTCATTAATTCACTCCCCACAAAATATACATCTGATGAAGAAAGTGGAACATTTACCATTGCCAAAACTTATCAAGGAATATATTTTATTAGGTCATTTGTGATGGGATAGGATTTTCAATACCTGGCTTTTGTCAAGTGCATAGCTGTCAGCATTTTGATGTAATTTAATATTTTTAATCATTGCATCTTATTTAATTGACACATAAAATGCTAAAGTTTTGTTATTTCATTTTGTTCTTATTAATTTTTTGGAGAAATTTCATTAAATTTACATTATTTTAAGTTTCTTTTTAAGATGTATTACTTTACACTGAAAAATTAATTCAGATATATGGTTCATCATATTAATGTATAGTCATGAAATGTCTGCCTAGACAATTTTTTAAGTTCCATTCATTTTGTTCATTTCAAAACGTTTGATTTATATTTTTAAAGAACAAATGTCACCTGTATGCATCTGTGCCACACTTTCTACAAATATAAAATTGGATTTTTGTTATAAATCTTGAAAATACACTTTAATCAGATCATTATATTTTGCAAATGCAAAGGCTATCATAATTTGCATTATAATAATGCTTTTTTTTCTAAATTATCCCATTCCTGTTTTGTAAAGAAGTTCCTGGATTCCAAGCCTTTGTTCTTTTCATTATCAATTTATCTTTTAGTTTTGTTTCAATATGTCTTGTCTCTTTGGACTATGCACTCATGGTCTCACATATGGGTGTTCTAGACTGCACTCTTCACTCATTGTGCAAATATAGGAAGTGATGTGGACTTGTATCTATGATTGTCAAACAGACAACCATTAATTAGTCAAAATCACAATTAATATTAAACATTGACTTTTTATTTGAGAAAAGAGGTTTTTTGTTTCTTAGAAAATTGACCCATTAATTATTGCTGATTTACTGCATCTTATGTTGTTTAAATGTGTTTAATAATTATTATTTTTGTAAGTTTATTTGTTAAAATTTTGTTTCCTTAGGAAATTTATAATAATCAAGAAACTAATCATATTTATTTTATGCTTTCCTAAATTATTTAAATTTTTGGCACACATGTGCAAATTTAATAAACACATTTATTTCACCTTAGGAAGTGACATGACAATCAAGTTCTTCTATGTACTGCTATACGAGTGTTAATGCATTGTCAAATAAAAACAAAGTTCATTTCATTTATTTTTTTTTTAAATTATTACAATTTGTGAATAAAAAGAATAACTTTATTTGGCATTTGAATTCCTCAATTGGTTCTACAACTTGTGGCCAATCTGTAGTACGGTAACTTCTTGTAGGTTGAAGGTCAAATGCCAAACATAGTTACTCAATACCCTTTGATGATATTTTTCAAGAAACTAACAACATTTATTGTCAGATGTTAATTTAATTTAATGTCATCAAAACTGTAGAATCAATCTTATACATTGTATTTCTATATTTACATTCAAATTTCCTATTGAGGACACATTCTCAGCCTTTATCATCACTATGTCATATATTAATAAATGTTAGATTCAATCTGGTCTCCAGTTGGAAGAAATCTATCCAGAAATTTCATATCCATTCTGGCTCTGAAATACAGTGACTCATTGATTAATACATATAACACTCCATAATTGATACTTAAGTACTAACTCCTTGTAAATATTTAATATTATTTCTTAATTAAATTATTGGAGAAATTACTTAACAGGTCATCCAGGTATTGATTCAAGTACAAGATTTGGACTAACCTGTGTTAATAGTGCATTGCTGTAAATGTATTACATATGTTACCATGGGGAGAAAAACAAAGTTTTTAATTGTAAATGGTACTGCTGATTTCTTGTTGAAGTTGTTTTTGCTTGCATATTTAATAGTTTCTTTATTTATACCCATGTTACATGTACTGTCTAGTCCAATGACGCCATGCATTTCTATAAGTATCAAATCAGTATTACAAAATAACCACACAATGATTCAGTATTGTATTATGAGTTGAAATAAAACAAATTTTAACTATTTGTGTTATTTATTGAAAATATTGTTCATAAAAACAGGATGATTTACAGATGCTGTAAATATAGTAAGTCCTGCATGCATAATCAGCAAATTGGGAATTAAACCTACTTTAGAAACTTTTGAGATAAAGGTAAATTAGAAAAATCCCTGTATGACATTTACTTTATGTAGATGTCCTTAATATTTACCCCACATCTCTTTTTTTATTGAACTGCCTCAGTGGAGTAATGGTAAGCATGCTTCCTGACCATGTCAAACCAAAGACATTAAAATTTTTGGTATTTGCTGCTTCTCTGCTAAGAACACAGCATTTAGGAGTAAGAGCAAAGACAGATCCACCTTATATCAGAAAAAGTTGTCTGGGTAAATAACATGTCTTTCTGTGGACTGTTGCTTTTGCCAGCTAGCACATTAAAAATCTGGGTTTATTCACCATCAATCATTAATATGCTTTCTTCCTGAAATATTTGCCATTGGAAGTTAAAAGAATCAATCAATCAATCCTTTTACTTGTATTTTTTATTCTCTTTTCATATCTTCATATCAAGTCATTCTTTTAATACTACAATAAGGCAATACATGACCAATTTTAATTAAATTTATAGATATCTCAAATTTTTCCAAAAAAAAAAAATTGCCAAGCTTCAGAGGAGAAGATTAAAACAAAAGTTAACAGACAGCTGAAAGACAAAGGATGTCAAGAAAGACAAAGGATGTCAAGTAAAGAAAAAAGCTTCACCTGACCAAAGGCTGGAAAAAGCTAAAAACGAAATATTTCCTAGTTTACCAGTCCAAGTTAAATGAAAAGAAAAAGCTTTAAAATGTTTTGTTTCCAATACTATCTCACATAACTGGAGATTTACCATTACATTTGTCCTTTGACCATATTCTTCATTCATGATTATAAATTCAAGTTCATGTACATGTAATAAGAAACAGATCATTGCTAATTTTACATTGAAATGTGCAGTCTTATTTTTGAATCTTAAGTATGTTTATTAACTTTAGATATAATACATTTCAGCTTAAAAAATTTGTAACAGTTTTTCAGGACCTGACCTGGCGTCTCATCTGCTCAAATATTTCTTATATCTTATATCACGAAGCAATGAAGATCGACAAGCTTTTGAAGTTTAAAATACTTTAGGTGATTTTTTTTTAATTTACCCTGGATGATATAGTTATATTTATATCATTGAAAAGCTTCTTAGCAAGAAAATCCAGTCAGATTAGACAAAACTATTTAACTTAAAAAGAACTTTAAACCTGATGTTAGACCTTAAGAACGGATGAGGATAAAGGAAAGGTGACTATTTGGTCTCATCGATATGTTCTTCACAAAAAACTACAAAAAGTGTTTCCTATTTTATTGCTGCTTATCCAAAGCAGTACACAATTCAAATTTAAATGTGAAATGTACATGTAATACACAGTAGACAATAAAGCAGTACACATTCAGTTTTCATGTGTAATATATATGTAATTACACATTAGGCAACAAAGCAATACACAATTCAATTTACCTGTAAAACAAAGTGGGCAACTGAGCTAAAAACGTGTAGTATCATTGCCAGAATTATACATATAATTCTATGTTAACATTCTAATATTATCCCTAGTGAATTCAACTAAAACATACAATGCAATGCATTACTACAAACAAGATTTCAGCTAAACCAATCACAAAAGCATGTAACCAAAAACATTCAATCAATCACCAGTAGTTAGGACCAAGCATTCATTTGTGGTGTCTTAAAATTTTCCACAACAATGTAGCTCTAAATTCAACTCCTCACAACATCCCCAAACACAAAACAAAAACCTGAAATATTAAGGGAACAAAAACAACCAATATTAACTGAAGAATAAATTACATTAATGTACACTAGAAGGAATTTGCCTTGTCTAGAAGTGAAAAATTCAACAAATAAAGTATTCATTTTTTTCATTTGAATTGTAATAAACATTAAATGTACACCTAGTCAAACAATTAAAATTGTTTGGCAAATTGTTAACTGAAATAGTTTTGAACATCAAATTCTAAAAAGTTCCAAACTACATTTTTAACTAAAGGTTAAATTTTTGCGACAAGTACAATTGTAAAAATTAAACCATATCTAATTATTATACTTGTTCAAGACTTGGTATTTGATGCAGCTTCCCAAATTGTACCAGCACAAAATAGTAATAAGAAAACTGTTAACTGAAATCATTTAAAAAATTAGCAATACTGGTAAATTCAATTTTTTTTTTGTGGAATTTTGGATGGGAAGTTAACTGACTTTTTATTGAAAATATAAGGTGAAGTTTATGGTAATAGAACTCTACCAGTTTAATCTAAAAATAAAATTGGTGATAATAAGTATTGTTCTCATGCAGGTAAACATTTTAATCTATTCTTTTAGTCCAGTTCATCTTTAGATTCTCATCCCATCTCTAAAGAGCACACCCAAATATTTTATTGCATTTTAATCCCAGGAACCTAATCATTAAGCAAGTTTTAAGTTCTAGCTACAAAATTCTTTGTTTCTACATGTCTGAAGGCTATTAACATTAATTCTGTATATCAGGTCATTAAATGAGGGATAGATAGTAAGTTGAACAAAAATTAAAGACTAAACAAAAAATATGTGACTGCCAGCCCCATGTTTTAGGGTACAGGTGAAGGAGAATCAAATACATTGACGCGTTTGATTTGGGTTTAACGCCACTTTCAACAATATTTCAGTCATATCGCAGTGGTTAGTTTTACTGGTGGGGGAAATCAGAGTGCTAAGAGAGAACCACAAACCTTTGGAAGGTAACTGACCAACCTTATCATGTTTGAATGCACCCTTTTTGTATGGTACAAAGTCAGGTACAAATTCACACCATATAGGTAATAGGCTACAGTGATTTGTACAGGTAAATTTAAATCTACTACCTAGATTACCTGCCCAGGCCCCAAATATTAACTTGATGTGGCCTTACTAAATGCTGAGCAGATAGTCCATTGTTTAGGAGTTATAATTAGTAGGTATTTATTTAAATTTCAAACACTGAAGAACAATGCCTTTTGATATATTGCCCAACACCAGTTTTATTGCAAGGAGATATAACAGCAGTTCATTCATCAACACAGGCAAACTGACAGTGGTCTTGGAGTATAATTTACCCAAATCTCACATCATACATGCTATAACACAAACAGACACTCCATGATCCTGTCCGAGTATTTCATTAGCTTGATTGTTTGTTAAAGTCTACTGGTGAGTTTATAATTCATCCATAAAGTGAAAATTTTCATGCTTTGAAATTACATGACTGGAATGTTATTGCTGGATACACATAAAAAACAGTTAATTGGAAAATTAAATTCTATGCACCAACACATACATATCCACAATCTTAAAATAATAAGGCACCGATAAAACAAAATACGAAACTAGTAGTTAACACATCAATATTTGTACAAAATTGTATTAAAAATAAAATAATTAATTACTATTACATGGCATATCAATATTACTATTGTATGGTATATGACTGAAAATGTGAAAGAAAATTTCTACTCTACTTGCAGATCATTAATTTATTTTAAAAGTTACTTCCCCTAGCAGTTGATGAGGTCCATTTGGAAATTTTAGGGGAATATAATAAAAAAATGAAAAGGATTTCAAATTCAATTGTGGAATCCAAATTATAAACCATGTCAGAATTTTCTATCACTGCATTGCTTGTAGGAATTCAGTAACAAGCAACACTAGGCAAAACTTAAAAGATGTTATTCTCCAACAGAAGTATAGTAACAAATGTTGGTCTATTCCAGTAGCTGTTTAATTTGTTGTTTTTAAATAAATAGGAATCACAAACAGGAAATTCCTATTAACATTGGTTTAACACCAAAAATTCCTAATGGATTATACTCAAAACATATATGAACTGTATATTTAATTTTGTTTATGAAGTCATCTAGTTTGACTGATCTTCCCATTTTTGACTCCTAGCATGTGAGTTGAAGGTAAATCCAAAAAGCACTTTAAACACAGTTAAATTTGCCTTTTGAATACTTGTTATAAATGTATGTTAGATGTGATTCATGTCTTTATAGCATATATTCCATTTTCTTTCTTGTGAATAATGTTCGTTTTACTGCATCCAGATATTAAAAAAAATCTATGCAAAATAATTTTGTGTGTGTATCTCCCTCTTCCCTTCCTCTATTCTAACTATTTCCCCCTGGCCCGCCTGACCCCCCCCCCCCTTAAAAAAACAAAAGAAATACTAAATATATATGACTGAAAATACCCTATATAGTATAAATGGATTTAGTTTGCTTTCCAAACTCAAGATCTATATATAGAACATTTTTCATAGCTACATTATTTACAATTTACACATGGATATATTAAAACTCTATATTTTGTACAATAATAAATAAATAATTAGTGTATATGGATTTCATATTTTATTTACAATAACAAGATGATAAAATACTGATAAAAACAACAACAAATAAACTAATTCTACAAAAACAAAAACAGAAAGCATCACTACTGGCTGAATACAAACAACACTTTTTTCATTTCACTTTCTGTTTTAACAAGATTATATTGAATTCTGCTTGTACTACTGTTTTTCTTTAAGACAATTCTACTTGTTGATACAATGGACCAAATATAGAACTGTCCTTATAAAAATCAGTGTAAAATAGTTATTTAAAAATTCATGTAAAATAGTTGAGCATTTGTCTGTTATTTCACATGCACTATACATTTTGTTTGACTAAAAAAATTTTCTACTTGACCGAAAGGTAAATACAAACCACCCTCCAATAGTCGTACTTCTCACTTATCAAAGTTTGAATTCAACTGTCCCAGCAGTTTCAGATGACAAGAATTTTAAATGAATATTTCAAAAATTAATTTTTTTTTTCTGGGACAGATAATTTTGGTGGTGAACAGTCACAGCACCATTTCTCGAAAAATAAATCCAAATAATAATAATTTATTTCTGCACCTGTAAAGACTTTTTGCACTTTCAAAAATAATCGAGTAATATTTAAGTCCATTCAAAGGTATTATATTAGCAGATCAATCAAATTGTTGGTAACAGATATACAATATCAAAATGTATGTTTAGCACTTAATACATTTTATATTAATTATATTAAAGTTTATTTCTGACCTACATAGAAAACATCTGATATACAACTAACAAGTCTTAACATTGATATATAAATAAAATGGACGGTTTTATTTCAATTGAACACATTAATATGGGTATTTTCAGCTGGAACTCCATGTATCCTTGATAAATATTCCCACTATGTCCTATTAATAATTAATTAAATACAAATTCTGCTTTTTTTAGTTAGCTTATTTTATAAACCTCTTTATAAAGTCATCTCATTACATATAATTGTTGATTCCCCTACCAAATGTAAACGTAACATCAGATTTGACACTGATTACAAGTTTTAAAAAAAAATATTGATCCCTACACTTATTTTCTGGCGGAGTTTTGATGCTTGTTTTTCTCTATCAACATAAAACTTAATGAGATTCCAGTTTAACAACTGAAAGTCAAATTAGCGGCTAAAAATTTGCAGAAACGTATGCAAAATTTCTTCACAACTAAGCAAAATAATGTCTTTAAAATGTTTTTCATTCATGATACTAAAAATTTGTTTTAATCACACCAACCTGCCCAAAAATAGCCTAACAAAATTTCATTTTGATCTTCCAAACATCAGAAAAAAAATCAAAATTCATGATGCAGACACTCTTGATTGGTAAAGATCTGGACTGAAAGTCATAGATCTGACCTAATTGGACTGAAAGTCAATCAATCATTCCAATACGAGACTTATCACAAAGAGTTCCAGCTATTTTTATAACCTTAATCAAACTTAAACAATATCATGAGCCAGAGGGGTTCTCAATAGGTTCTAAGTCTGACTGATATGACTCCATTCTCTGTAATAACTGTGTGGCAACTGGACGGAAATCTTCTGACCATGTGTCTTGGAAATACTGCTTCATCTCTTCATCCTCATCCTCCATGTCTTCAAATGCATATTCTCTGTCTATAAATAGTAAAAATTATATAAATAGGATTCTCTGTCTATAAATAAAACAAAATAGGATATAATTCATGTTGTACAAAGTTGTCTAAGTCATATTCTCTGTCTATAAATAGACTTTTGTTCATGATTTCCCAAGATGCTTCATATTTGAGATTTGATAGTTTTATGTAAAAGAAATGTTTAATGTAACAATTTCAGCGATTTGTTTTGATGATTTTTTTTCATGTCGCAAAAGTCACAAAAATAATTCTTTTACAAATATGTAAACAGAATATTGGGCATCTTCAAAAGCACATTCTCTGTCTAAAAACAAAAATACACGTATAAAATTTTGCTAAATGGATATTTCATATCCTCAATAAATATTTTCTGTATTTTGTAACATCGCAAATGTTCTAGCAATGTGTACTTTATAATGTTTTATATTTACCTAAGAGTTCGAGCAATACATCATTCAAATCTTTGGCCTCTTGTTCTCCAAAGCAGGAATTTGTACTTGTAATTTTAACACTATAATTCCACAAAATTTGACAAACCATGCCGGCTAACTCCCAGTCAGTTTTGGCAAAATCTCGTAAAACATCCACTAATCTGAAACATTAATCAACACTTATTAATGACCAATGATAGAAATAATGCAGTTTCTTCAATTTTTAACTTTGCAAGGAAAGATCAATAAAAAACTTTTTAGCTTTGTTTTTTGAAAAATGAAAAAAAAAACCAACCACAATCCTATTACTTAGTATTGAGTCTTCCTCGGAAGACGTGTGTCGCCTGCTTGCTATTTGTCTATGTCCAAAATATTCTAAGTTGCGTCAAACAGAAAGTGGACATGCGGCAGATTCAAAACTGCGTTACACGATACAGTTCTCCATACTGATGCTCTGTGCCAAATATCAGGAAGCTGGCCTCTGTGGTTCCTGAGAAAAATGTGACGCCGACGACGCAAGATGACGGATAGTGATCCCTATATGTCGCCTCTGCTAAAGCGGGCAGGCGACACAAAAATCCACATTATAATTTTAAGACCAGGAAGTCTCTTCACCTGCAGCTTGGTAATTTCTCCTTTTATCTTGTTGACTGATATTTGAGTCATGGTACCTACAGCCCTGACACTGGAAAATATCAGTCCTTTTATCTTGTTGCCTGATATTTGAGTCATGGTACCTACAGCCCTGATACTGGAAAATATCAGTCATTTTATCTTGTTGCCTGATATTTGAGTCATGGTACCTACAGCCCTGATACTGGAAAATATCAGGCAAGCTGTCATGTCATGCTGTACAGGCAACAAGTCTGCTATTTGTGGGAAAATATAACAAAACTGCTCAGGAGTGGTTTTAATACTGAAATGGTAAGAGAAACTAATTTTTTTACTGTCTGTCTGAGAGCATTTATTTGCTGCATAAGATATAAAGATATGTCAATTTCCCCACCAGAAACCAGTTTCTATAAAGGATGTACTTACTTTCTAATTCCTCCATCTTTCTTTAATACTGATCTGTTTTCCTCATCCACCATAAAGTTGATAAGTACTCCACAAGCTATATACACAACTTCTCTGTTCCCTGAGTCCAACATTGTTACCATCATCTGGTCAACTGTAAAAAAAAGTTCATAATTTACTTACCATATTTTTTAAAATGCAGATCTGAGAATCAATTTTCTATTAACATTATCTGGCCAAATAAAGTCCTCAATTTCTGTAACTTTTTTTCACTTCCTGGGATAAGAAGCTTGCAAGGAATAGTCTCAGACAAGAGAAATGCACAAGCTATATATATATACAACCTCTTTATTGCCACATGGGTATCATTACTTGGCCAACTTCACATTTTGTTTATCAAAGGTAAGATAAATTTTTCCAAACAAGACATGGGCACTCATTAACCGAAGATATTCCCTTCTTTCCTTCATACATATACCTTTATTTTGCACCAGATAGTCTCTCACAACTTTTTGACGTGTCAGATTTCCAAATACACGAGAGGCCTCTACCATGGCTTCCATGTTATCTGCTAAAACCATTTTCAATAATACTGAAACAAAACAATGTTTATATGTATTTCAGACTAAAATTACACTCGTGCACTGAAAAAAATAAAAAGTTGGTTAACAGTATTTTGACAAAACCACAGAATTTCACTTTTTTATGAAAAATCTGGTTTTAAATAAGAGCTTCAAAGGAGCCTGTATCACTCATCAAAAGGCTAAAATTTTTGTCCCTACCCATTACTCCCATTTTCCAGAGGCAGTCGAAAGTCGTTGCCCTGTTGTATCCCACTCCAATTTTGGTAACTGATGAACTTGTTCTCGTCCTGAATATGCATGAAATATTTGACGCTGGACATTAAGTAACCAACAATCAATTAATCCATCCAATCAGCACAATAAATATGACATTAATAGGACCATTCAAAAACCATTTATGAATTAAATCATTTTCAATTAATATGATTTTTGAAATAAATTTTCCATAGGGGCCAATGTTAAACCAAGTCCAACAATGGCTGCCATAATTTTATATTATTTCCCATATATTGTCAAAGTAAGGAAATCAAAATTCTGTTTTGCCAAATGCTAAATGTATTCCTCATATTTATCTGTCCAGGGCACTTAAAAATATTTGAAAAACACACTATTCAGTTTAGACACCTAAAAATCCTCCTTGTCACAACATAACCTAGTTTACACAAATGTGGCTGAATTAAGGAGAGAACTGGGTTTCCACATTCTGAGAGCACTCAATACTTGTCACCACATAACCTGGTTACACAAATGTGCTGACATGAGGAGAGAACTGGGTTTACACATTCTGAGAGCAGTCAATACTTTTTACAGCTAATATGTGTCCATTATTAAAGGCAACATATTAGATGGCTGTCTCATAGCCAATCATACCACATCTCCTATTTCTATACTGGTCAACAAAGGATTGTTTAGACTAGTAAATATAAGATTTCTTTTAAAGAGAACCTGGTTTATATCTGCAGGGTTTAATTTTGATAGGTTTTCTGTGACTATTACGATTTCCCTAAATTACATGTATATGTTCCTTATAAATTAATACTTACTTTCAATTATTTTCATTTGGTTAGCTGTTATTGCACTGGTTTTTGTGTTATAGAAAGACAAATTGTTTATTGTAGCCACTGTATTCAAGGACAATTCCTCACTTGATTGAACATCTTTACATTCTGAAAATATAACATTGCCTTCAAGTCGGTTGTGTAAAATGACAAACTTAAAATTTCAGAATATTCTTTAACATAAGACATTCCAATTGACTGAATGATTAACATGCTTTTCAGGCCAGTGTTTTAATATCAGTTTCCAATATTTTGAATTCTTCTAAACTTGATGAAATGTGTGCTTTATTTACCGATATTATAATCAACATCATAAACAACTGTAACTAATGTAAAACAAAGATGAGAGCCAAAAAAGATGAGGATAACAAAATAAATGAAGTGGTGTTATTCATGATTGTATGACTGTTAATAATGCTTGGTTTTCATGATATACTATTTTCATACCAAAAAAGTATGGGTCAGAAACTGCTAAAGATATAATAGTTATTTAAAAAATATAAACCTCCAGCAAAATTGAAATATGACACAACAATTTTAAGGGAAATGAAATAATACTTAAGGAGGTTCGGGTGTCTAAATAAAAAACGATAAAATTTTTTTATACTTTGTCAAAAGATAGCCTATATTGTGCTGTCAAAACATTATAATCACACCCACCTACCCAAAAATAGCCTAACAAAATTTCAATTATCAAATGTCTGTCACTGAACTCATTTTCAAGCAATGGCTGGTGCAAAATCCCACTTATCCGTTGATTATAAAGGGAAAAACCTCATTTTTCTCGATAAAGAGTACAAAAAACAATAGAATTCTAAAATAAAAAAAGGAAAAGGTAGATTTTATCATATATTACTAGAAAAGAAAAATAAGAATCACCGATCTCGTTTTCTTGCTACAAAAATAAATCTTAAATTCTTTAGTGCAATCCTTTATAAAATTAAGTCATTCGAATTACCTCCCCTGTCAATGCTTAATTCTTAAAATGTTAAAAAGCTCTTTATCCTCTGTAAATGCATAAAAGACAAAGATGTCATCAGATGTAGAATTACAATATAATTATTCAGTTTTAATTTCGTAACAGAATTTTCTTTCTAGAATTAATATTTGCAATTATAGATAAAGTCAATAAAAAAAGTTTGTTATAAAAGATGACGGAAAACCCAAACCTCCGTAACTTTATATATTTAACAGGTGTTCACACAGGAGAATACTGGACCTACCATTTCATTAATGGACTATTTACTGTAACACTTTTACATACCTAATATATTCAGTAGAAGATCTACACATTGATGGTTCGAAGCTAATACCGGACCGACCATTTCATTAATGGACATATTGGCTACGACTCTGACAGTTTTTATAAGAACATCATCACAGTCATTTCCTTTACTATTCTCTTGCTTTTCTTTCTCTCTGGACTTTATCTGCAAATATGATATAGAAATATGTTTAACGCAATCCAGCCTGTCGCCTCTTTAGAGGACCCATCCCAAAATTTGTATTTATGTTTTATCTTTAGAACAATCATTAGACATGTTTCAAGTTCTCTGTATCATATGCCACAAAATTCTTAATTTCCACACCATATCCTCATGTAATTCAAAATAAAATCTTGTAAAATTTACAAATTAATTAAGTATTTATCATCAAATAATTACTTCCAGGTATTACGGTGGGTCAATTAATAATTTACGTTTAAAATAGAAAAAAAACCAAAATCTGACCGCCCTACCATTTATTTTGGGTTGAAGTGGATGAGAACTTCAAATCAACTTGATGAGGCTTTATTGAGGAACACTAATGCTTTGTCAGACAAGTTCAATCTCGACTACATGTAAATTAATAAAATATCATATTTTTCTCTTTTTATCAATAATACATACATTAAAATATTTGTACATATATGCAGTCATATTCACAATGAATTTCATTCCCAGATGTAAATTAAATTCTCTGAAATCCTATTTATCTGTATATACTTCCTTTGAAAAGTTACTGACCTTTATATCTCTCTCCAGATAATACTTCATAATAGACAGCAATGACTCCATAGATTTACTCTCTTGAAACAATCTTAATCTGGCATCATCATTTTTTGCCGTCATATTACCTAATATAAAACATACCCGCACAACAACATCCTGTCAAAACAAAAGGAACAACTTTTCAAAAATAAATAAAAAAAAACATGTTAACCTTATGCAAATATCTCCAATTTGGAGATAACTGTATTGAATTTTAAGCTTTGAGGACATAAATCATGGATTTTACTGTTGCATAATGAGTTTACCTGGCAACACATATCGTAGCCAGGTAAACTGATATTAGGGACAGTAAAATCAAGATTCACGTCCAAAAAGCATAAAATACATACAGTTATCTCAATTCTAATGCATCTGTTAATCAAAAACCGTTGATATATAACAAAAACTGGTAAAAAAAGGATTATATGACATTTTTCTGCTTATAAACGTCATAGAAACAACTAGACATCACTTGAATGCTTCAATTACAGAAGTTAATTGGCTTCGTGTATGCTTCAAATCCAGTATTTTTTTCGTTAGACATATAAAATATTTTGTGTATTTTATTACATTTGACAAGCAATAAATCTATTGTTCCACCATGGCGGCAATTTGGCAGCTTTTTATACGAGTTCATCTTAGTTACAGGAAATAGATTGTGAATTTTACGTAGAATGTGAGCCAATCAAATAAGGTGTTACAAAAATATTGCATTAGAATAATAATTTAAAAACAAGAATTCTCTTTGTCCTGTTAGAAAATAAGGAAAAAAGTCAAATGTCAATTAATTCGGAAGTCACTTAAGTTTCAATTAATCTCAAGTATTCACTATTTTATTAATGGTGTCAAAATTTATAGTTTTTTATCATTGTCTTCTAATCAATGTAAACCATGTGGACACCTTTGCTTCCCTTGTGAAATAAACTTCTTTCTATAAATATCTCAAAATATTAGTGACTTTAGATCCTTATGATAAATATATGTACTGATTTCAGAACCAAAGGAAGCAAAAACAAAAGTGACAAAAACATTATAAAAGCAGAATTAGCATTTTGCAGATTTTACGTCATTAAGATAGAATCGTAAGTAGTTTACCTCAAAATAAACAAGACATACTGTGAGCAAAACTCACAAAGGATACCCCCCGCTCCCCTATAACTTAAGTTGAATTATCTGCCCTTGGAATAAAGCACGATGAATGATCTTCCCATATGCAAATCTACACATTGTGTCT
>JARWCS010035685.1:4258-19352 GCA_034783895.1 Geukensia demissa
CCTGGCCCCCCCCCCCCCCCCCCACCCGAACACACACACACTCAATAAAGTGACAAATGTATCATACAGAACCGTAAAAAATCATCTCATTGATTAACTCCCCTCTCCTGGATTTTGCTTATTGCATAATTCTTCATAATAGGAACTATTTTCTATGGAACGCCGTTACTGCCTTATGTGGTCATATTTTCTTTATATACTGTTACTTTGTCATTATATGATGTTACTTTGTTGTTATATGATGATACATTGTTATTCAATAACAAAGGAACAACATATAAAGAAAATATTACCACATGAGGCAGTAACGGCGTTCCATAGTTCATTACATAATTTTTTTGTTGTGAGGATAAGAAGCTGTCGGAAGAAATTAATCTAGTTCCAACAACACTTCTAGTTGCACTGATAAATAGATGAATAAAGTAAATAACACATAATTTTAGTCTAAAAATGCTATTAGATTCAATTGATCTAAACATGTTTAGAGTCAAAACACCTTAAATTTTTTTGGCGTCAAATAAAATGCTTCAAAAATGTGTATAGGATTAGGATCTAAAATAAAAATTTACCACTGTTAAAGAAATATGGAAAATTTAAGTATGCTATATGTACATTTCAAAGAGTAACCTCTCATCAGTAGCAATAGAACCGAAACATAGGAAGTCAAAGATCCAAATATAGCAAAAGAATAACTCAAATACAAACAAAGCGAAATGGGAAGCCAAATCCGACGGCAGGGACATCTACTAAGTGCATTGCATTTTGAGGCCTTTCCATATTTTCAGTGTTAAACAATTTTAGCAAATGCAGCAAATATCTTACAGCAAAAAATCCTTTGTCGTAAAGTTTTACGCTATATTTTCTGCAAAATTTTCGAGCGATAGCGAGGGATAAAAATTTGTGAAAATAATGACAGCCTATGTTAAAAGAAAAAAAAACTTATGGCTGCCATGAATTTTTTTTTTTAAATGCGTTTGTTTTTTTATTCGCTGTGTAAACTGATCTTTTAAGAAGTAGTCTATATATTCCCCAATACCCGAAATGAAATAAACCTTATTGTAAATATATTGTACATTTTAATCGCTTACAGAAAATTGACGTTGAATGTAATATATAATATGTAATATTGTTATATAAATATCGTATTCAATTTTCAGTTCTATTCGGTGAACAATTTGATATGTTCATCCGAAGCAAGTAATAATGGATTTTTTTCACCTTAGCAGCCCTTTTGATAGCAGCAGCAGTCTTTGTCTAAAGAACACTTATAATTGTCAAGTGCGCTCTATGTCCGCTTGTGAACATACAATTTGTGGTCGCGTGACTGCTAGCAGTCATAAAATCAGAGAACTATGACCGCTAGTGGTCATGGTACAGCGGACGTCACGACCGCTCAGCGATCACGGAATGGTCACGACTAGCGGTCATCATGTTCAGTTTTTGTGCACGCCAGGTAACGTTCTGATTAGTATTGGATGTAGGTCGATGTCTCTGCTGATGGACAAGAGGACCCGAATGTTGTTCACCAGCCTAGTTGTAAGACAGTTAGTTGTCTGCCATGAATTTTACCAAACATTATTTACAGAGCTTTCTAAAATTCTGAAATGGCCAAAGAAGCTTCATTCCTTATGATGCACGTGATAGATGTCCTTGCTTCCTATATTTGTTTAATTGAATATGTATTCTTCATTTTATAATGTTTGTTTTTTAAAAGACAATGGTCGTTAAGCCGCGTTTTTGGCCCAAGAATTTGACTGAAAAATGAAACAATGAAACGTGTCTAATTATTATTCTTATCTTTTTTTTACAATGCGTTTTATAAGAATATATAATTTTCAGTTTAATTAATTGTAAAACGGTCAAATGGCACATAAAGTTGATTTGACAGGAAATGTGATACAATTTTGGCGATTTCGATATAGATAGGAACAAAACATTACAAACAAACTTTGCACAATTTAAGGTATATCGAGTCCAAATTTTTAGTTAAAATATCTTTGTGACCTCCGAAAAGTCGGTATTTAAAAAAAAAAAAAAAAAAAAAAAAAAAAAAAAATCTTACATTCTTGTTAAAATGGTCAAATGTGTTGTGTCATAAAGTCTAAATTTTGGCTTTACGTACCTACACCTTTCTTCTTTTTTTGGTTGTAACAACATTTCGCGATCGAATAAGAGTATTCATTTAACAATGTTTGAATCTCGGTTTTCCTTTCTACTTTCAGTTCTAAAGTTCATTTTAGTTCGTGAGAATAATGGATTTTGCCGTCTAGCAACTTTATTTCTGAACCAAATTTTAAAAATTTAAAATTGATTTAAAAAATCCGTCCTATTATAATTCTATGGGAATTAATTCTTACCGTTAACCTGAACAGGTCCATCATAAGGTTGGATTGAGATATCTAATCAAGCATAAAATCCACGAGCGCTTCAGTCTTTTCTAGGCCATTCTAATGAACACATCTTCAAAATATCAGTATATGACAATAAATGTCGAGATACATTCTAAAAACAAAAATTAAATGACTAAGCAAATCGGTCTCATTAAAATCACAGTATTTCTGCAGTTTACTATTTAAAAATTAGGCAATTTTTAAGGTAGTTGCATTTGAATGAACCACATGTACGAGTAGACCTTTTTATATTTAGTTAAGCAATTTCCCTCCACAACTTAATATTTTTGACGCAACTTTAAAAATCACGTTTTTCTGATGTATTATAATTTGAAATGTTCAACCCATTTTTCTAGTGTTTTTGTTTACAAGTTAACTCGCAGGCTTCTTTTTCCATTATTTAAAGGAACAGAAATGGAATATGTTATTTGCACCTTTCCAACATATATTTCAGTACCTGAAAATAAATAATAGTATATGAAACAAGCACTTGGACGCTTTTGACGACATTTACACGACACAAAAGAAAATCTGTAATAATATTAAAAACACACAATTTATACTATATTTCCAAAAATCGATATCATCCTGAAATTTGACCGTATCACAACCTTAATGTTAGTATGACAATAGCTTCACAAAATCATCTGCTCCATATTTAAAGTGAGAAAGTTGAAAATTTATAAAACAAATTTGTAGAAAAGTAAAATTGAAACAATACACTATTTTAAAGTGGAACTATATTCGTGGACAACAAGGTGGTTGCAAATTAACCAGAAAATAGACCATTTCAGAGTTTGGGTTTTTTTGTTAAAAAAGGTTGGTAAAAACGTCATTTTGTTGGTTTGTTACGTGACCACGAGCGGAATTTCAACAGTGCGCAAAGGAATACACGTTAAGACGTCGTTTTTTAAAAACCTCTTCCTCGAAAACACAATCTGTTATTAAACTGAATATAAATGACAGTCGGTATCCATAGAACTAGACAAAAGATCAAATACGTCAAGTTTTTATGCTGATTTAAGCACTATTTAGACGCAGTGAGTGTTTGTGCACGCAGTCAAAATATGAAATCCGTCGTTATTTGTTGTCTTACCCACATAACCTAAATGTTATGCCCCCGACTGTACTGGGGTGATAACAGAAGTTTATTTCTAACTAATCATCTCACACTTATAGTGTTCCTAGTCAACTTACTTCCAGGCCTGCCCTTGCGATAAAAAATAGATTAAAGTATTCCCCCTACTGTTATTTAAGAAATACACATAGGTATGTTTGATATTAATTTTTGAAAATTAATACAAACATTATAAGGGAACAAATTGAATTAAATAAGGTAACAAATAAATTTGTGACAAATACTGAATGAATTAATCTGATTTCGGTCAAACATTTGATACCCGGGTTGGGATTTAGCAAAATGATTTTTTTTATCAATAATTTGATATATATATCTGGACATAAGCACCAAACTCTGTCTTGTCCCACTGGTCTCCGCATTAGGATTACCCGACTGTGCTGAGATGATAATATGTTTTTATCACAAAGTTTTGGTACACTCCAGATGGGTTATTTCCCAAAATGTCTACTGGCAAATTAGACATTTTCCCCCGAAAAAAGTCTTCTAAATAATTCAAGTCTGTTTTCATAATGACCACATTATTATATAGTTAAATAAACAACACTTCAGTCAAGCTCTATCACTAATTTATGGATTTTTTCTACCATTTTGATTTAAACAATAATTCTTTGATAATTTTTCTTAGAATCATATTTAATATACATGTAAATCTTTCAAATAATTTTAAAAAAATAGTATAAATAATTATCAAATAATCATCATATAAACATTCAAACCCTGCCTTTTCCGCTTTGAAAATTGAAAAATGCATTTATAATTATTGAAAAATTTTCCTGATATTGTCTTATTAACTAAACAATCAAAATAAAATATATTCAAATATCCTATCAATAAACCATATATTTCTTAACATTTTTTTTCGTAATGAAACTATGAATAACTTTTAAATTTTGAATAATTTATTGTTAAAATGCAAGACATCTTGGAAACATAGAGACATTGTGAGGAAAAAATTTTTCTACAGTAGACATTATATGGTAAAATTTAAGTAAACATTTTGGGCAGTTTCCTGCTATCTATGATGCAGGAACATGCAGGTGATAAGGAAAGATAGGACATCTGTTACCGAAAATGGCCATATGGATTTGTTTTTATTACCAAGCATATTATAGTTTGATTACTTATGCTGAATATGTAACAATATCTAAGACAAGTGATTGACTATGAAAATTAAAATATGAATTTATATGATTTTTTGGAATCTCTCCATACATGTACCAAGACATTTTTTACCACCAATGCTGCGCATATTGGCCATGTACATGGTATACAATATATGCATCCATAATTTGTAGGTTTTTGTAAGAGTTGTTTCGAATGCATAATAAAAGAAGTTTGATGATACCAAAGGCTAGACAGAAATCGTTGAGTCAGAAGACAGACAAACCATGGCCAACAAAATGAAACAAAAGACAAACATAGAACACGCAACACTACACTGAAACCTAAAGCTGAAGTAACACGAACCCTACAAAAACAGTGTGTGTTCAGGTACTCCAGAAGGGTGAGCAACTCCTGCTCCACTAGTGGCACCCGTCATGTTACTCAGTAGACAAAGCCAAATTTTTTGCAATTTTAAAAACATAACACAATATGGCTGACAAACTGTTGACTTATCATAATTTTTTTATTCACAATAATACTTTCTAAGAATATATACTAAGTATACTTTTTTAATATCTGTGGTTATTTGAAGTGAATGTGTCAGTTCAAGGCTGGCAATTTAGTGTGTCTTTTTAAACATAGAAATGTAAAACATTTTTTAACTTTTAACAAAATCAGAAGATCTTTCTTCCTTAATAACAGTTAATATGTTAAAAGCTTAATATAGAATGTGTAAATTTTGCAAAATTATAACTTCTTAGAAAACAACATTTTACCTTTTACTGCAAGGTGAAAATTTAATAGGGATTATTTAATCTATAATATATATATATGTGGCAACTGCAAATGTATAATAGTACAACTGGTACTGACAATATCAAATTTAATTTGTTGTTGACGACCCAGTGTAAATAAATAAACCCTGGATATTTACCAAAATTGGGAAAAAAACAATCATTACTAATGAAACATCTGATCGCAGACTCCGTCGGAGGTGAAGATACAGCTACTGGTCAGAGCAAAATCTAGGAAGGATTGGGTGCTAAGTCATTGGAATGCATATTTGGCCATACATTGTATGAAATAATATCCATATATCTTGCTTAGCTGCTTGGTGGATCCTAGAAACTGTCAATCTATTCACAAATCTAGATAGACTTTTTCGCTCCGAATGGAGTATCTTGTCTCTCAGAAATTACAACAGACTACGGAATTCATGTTCCGGCCTGGAAGAACTTCTGAGCATCCGGGAATTTTACCTCCTGGATTATCGTCAAAAGTGACTTAAATTCCGTCCCAATTACTCAAATCGCTGTCATATATTATTTTTTTTCTACTGGGGAAGCCACTCGTTGAGGCATAGAATAAATATTCACATATTTGTATAAAAAATTTGTGAAAATGTCGAGACGTCATGGATCGTTTCCATAGACTCCAACGCAACCACATGACATTTTTTTCCCTTGGTCAGGTGACCGAAAATGTAAATGCCGGAATCTGAACTGAACGAAAAGAAACACTGAAATGGTCTACTGGATCTGAAAACTGGTAATTGGATGGGATATTGTATGAAAGGCATTTCACTCCTCCTCTTCGATCTTTTCAGTTTGTCATCATATTATAGATGTATTTTATGAGGCTTGATTACAAAGTTATCTTAACTATGTACCACCATTGACCATCACATTTTTTTCTCGATTATTTCTTTGAATTACATCATTGTACATACCAAGAGTAGATGGACGGCTGAACTATGTACCACGCCGTGATAGTAACTAACGAGATAGGCTACTCGGCTTCTCCTCAAGCGGTACAATTACTACTTAAAGGACTATATTTGTTGGGTATGATGTATCAATTCTCAACTAACGTCATTCGGAGGTCATGTAAAACAGTCGGTCCCGTGTTTTGAGAATGTCACTTACCGCCCTTTCCCAAGCATTCCCAATTTGGCTTCCTGTGGCCAGATAATTCCCCGGCCTGACCCTTCAGCCCATCCTATTTATGATTTACTGTTTGATAATTAGTTTTCGCCCTGAATTGGCATACAATATTTGGCGCTGGACGACATGCAACAATCGATCAATCAATTTTTCCTGTTAGTTTAAATTTCTAAACGAAAAGAACTTACCTTAGGCGACGAACACACCAGAAGGAATTCGAAGGTTCCAAAGGGGCAGACGGCAGACAGAAATTGTTCTAATTCATACCATATTTAAATACAGACACAGATAATAATTATTCCGCATTTACCAGTAAGCAGGATAGACAAACTCTGTCTAAAACTGCGCACAGAGTTCAGGCAATTGAACTAAGAAGCGCTTGTTTCAAAGACCTGCTTTAGATCGATGTATCACTGCAAAACTTCAATGTTAGCCAATTGAATACATCTTTTATCACATTATATTGGAAAAGAGGAAAAATAATACAGAATAAAGAGAAAAGTTGACCATTGAATGAACAGTGCAATATTTCAAAAGAATAATATATAGTTCAACGTCGAGTCTTTGGTCAGGTAAGGCGATATGTTCAACTTGACCAAGAGTGTCTTTCGGACCTTTCTACTCAATTTATGATAATACTAGAAACTTTTCACAATAGACTAAACATAGTTTTGACAATTTATTTCTGGGTAAAATTATAGTAGATTAAATATGGAGAGAACAACAAAACAAGTAGTCAAAAGCATGTTTAATCCCACCACATTCTTTATGTTCCTGTCCTAAACAAGGAACCTGTAATCCATTGGATTTCATTGTTTTTATGTTTAAATGCTACTTATTATATTTTAAACTTATCTTGACGATAGTTGTTTCATTTGAATATTATTGCTTATTTTCCTTGGGGCTTTTCACAGCTTGCCGCAGGTGTGTGGATACATGTCCATTATTGAAGTTCTTAGGGCAACCTGTAGATATTTGTAATTTACACGTATTGGATAACTGTCTCATAGATGATCATGCTATACTCTTTTGTCTATAAAAATGCGTATCTTGGCTCAATATATCAACACAGATAGTAATTTCATTTTCAACCCTCCTAAGTGCATCTACAATTCTTCTAAATTTGGCCTACATTGCATATCAGTGATGCTCTTTTTATATTCAACTTTATAAGTCTTTAAAAGACCAAAAAAATTATTAATGTTGTATTTTTCACAAAGCGCGAAGTTTTAAAATGTAACCAAGGAAAATTGTTGATTTGTTTTTAATTGGAAGTAATTTTTCGCATTGAATGTAAAATAACGTTTTAGGGTCATTTATTAACAATATGCTTTCAAAATGTTAACGCTGACTTAAATGACCGGGGAAACGATAACGTTATTTTATCAGAAATTTGGATTTTAAAATCTGTTTTTTTGTATTGTGAAAATAAATGCTTGTTTTTTTTAGTTTTGAATTTACTTTACTAGCAATCCTTTATATTGTGTAAGCTATCAAAAATATTAAGTCATTGTGTTTTTCTGTTTGTCTACCGTTTCCGTATTATGATTTAATGATATTGTCTACCTCTTTGGTTTATGCGAATTATTCCTCTTTGTTGAGATGCTCACTTTAACGGTCTTTAATGTGATTGGTGTATAGCGATGGCTTATGGATTGTTGGTTTTTGTTATTTTAGTGTTATGCGAAACAAAATCGTTATCCAAGATAAATACAAAATAGGTTATAGGTTAAAAAGAAAACTCACTACTTGTTCTAATAAATACGGTGAAGGTGAGAGTGTATTAATGCTTGATTGTCTGATTGAAGAAATGTAGAATTTAGCGGAAACAGACCGTTGCCAGCGCCTCTACTTGCCGACTTGCTTTTTTTAATCTTATGAGGCAGATTTATTCAGAAATAAACGACTTTTTATTTTTCGCTATATTGATAATGAATTTGACCTCCCGATTTGACACTGGTCTTGACATTAAGGACAGTAGATTTCGGGTGCTAGGCAGGCGATGTTTACCCTTTGGGAATATTGAATCTTAATTCTGTTTTTAAGGAGTTCGTTCAGTCCAAGTCTTTTCTTTTATTTCAGTTTATTTTTTTCGGTGTTGTCTTGTGTTTGTTAGACTATGCGCATTTGATCTTTCGGATAGTTATTCTATACTGGACTTTGTTATGTTATATGTTCATATTAATAAGTTACCACTCATCATAACCTAGATCTAAACATCGTATATATAATTCTGTCTTTGTTAATCCTTTTATAAGAGATCATATTATCGACTTCTAATTATATGGTTTCAATATATTTCATTTAACTATATATCTTCCAAGCATAATATTAACCTGTTCTTTTATTTTTAAAAAGCTTACTTTATAATTGTTAAAGAACATGTGGATACACTAGATAAAGATAATGGGTTTGACGAAAAAAGTTAAAAATATGTTCAAACAAAATTGATATGGAAACGTTTTTGTCTAATAGATACTTACTTTTTTCCTTTTTTGAAAATAAATATCAGGATAACAGGAGAGTAAAAGAAATCTCAAATATATGCAAAATTGCAATAAATTGTTGTCGAATTATTAAATAAAACAAAAAACAAACATTTTAGGGGCCGTTAATTGACCAAACTGCCATTAAAAAGCTGCAAATAATTCCACGAGTAACAGTTTAAGATCGCGATTAACTGATAAAATGAAGCCTAATAAAAGAAACAGAAGAAATGACTTTTTTAAATAGGAAATCATAACCAAACATTAACACATTTTCAGGATATTTATTTTAGTTATGCTACATAGTTTTTTTTAATTTTTACCAGGTCGTCAATTGATTGGAAGCCAAGAAAATTCCACAGAACCATTTCAGTAGATGAGGGGATGGATATCTTAAGCAACATCTCAAGTACTTCTTTTAGTAGTGGTTGGAGGTAAAATAGCGATTTATTACTATACATCGTGCCCCTGAAATGTCCTTTAACTTATTTATTGATCAATTTAGATTATTACGTAGTAAAATGCAATATTTATGCATATAATTAAGTTGCCTTGAATTAAATCTAAGTGTACCAAAATGTATTAGTACAAAATCTAATAATGGAATTTGAAAATGCTTTAAAACAAACGTTTGTCGATTCGATCTATTTATATTTCCCTTCTACACTTGGAGTATCGTGGGAAGTGTGAGCACTGTCAAAAATATAACAAAAGTTTTTCCACCAACTGGTGTTTAATGGATTTACCATTGATGTCGGATGTGAAAAACCATTCCAAGTCAAAATTGGTCAGTGCCAATGAAGATAACAACTAAAAAAATTCGAAGATACCAAAAGGGCAGACATAGTTAGGTTAATCAGAAGACAGACAAGATCATAGCCTACAAAATAGAAACGAATGATAAATATAGTACGCACACCATACACTGAAAATTAAAGCTAGAGTAACACAAACCCTACAAACACTATCATGGTGAGCTTAGGTGCTCTTGAAGGATTGGCAACTCCTGCTCCACTAGTGCCCATCTAACAGATATAATAAATTAAGTGCGGCGTTGCCAAACACTAAAACGAACGATTCGAAATATTCCTGCATGTTACATTCAGATCACCTTATAAAGTGTCTGCAATTAATAGATTTCATTTGAGATAATCTTTAATTTACATCATTTTTATATTCGTATGAAGCTGACTTCCACAGAGAAAACACAAAAGTTAGCTCAATCTTTTGGTTTTACATTCTGCTATATAGATGATGTCCTTCACTGAATAACTCCAAGTTTGGTGACTATGTTGACCGCATATATTCCATTGATCTTGAAATCAAAGATACTACAGAACCAGAAAGGTCTGCTTCATACCTAGACTTACACCTAGATATGGACAATAAGGGCGGGTTAAGAACAAAAATTTTACGACAAGAGAGATGACTAGGATTTTCCGATTGTAAACTTTCCGTTAATTTCTACCAACATTCCAGCCGCCCCGGCATACGGAGTGTATATTTCTCAGTTGACACGCTACTCCAGGGCTTGTGCCTCCTATTAGGATATTATTGATAGACGGGTAAAGCTCACAAGAAGCTACTAGGCCAAGGATTTTTCAGGAAAAGTATGGAGTCATCACTTCGGAATTTTTCGGTCATGAATTGGTTGACAGGTACGAAATATCCATTTTACAAATGACAATAGATATCTTCCCACTGTCCTGAATACAAATCCGTTCCTATACCGGTTGTGACTAACATCGATAGTTACTATACACCGGCTTTGTCTACAGAGTAACACGACGGGTGCCACTAGTGGAGCAGAAGTTGCTTATTCTTCTAGAGCACCTGAACTCACCCTGGTTTCTGTGGGGCTCGTGTTACTTCAGCTTTGATTTTTCAGTGTTGCACTGTGTGTTACATATTTGTCTTTCGTTTCATTTTGTTGACTATGGTCTTGTCTGTCTTCCGACTAAAGGATTTCTGTCTGCCTTTTTGGTATCATAAAATTCCTTCAGATGAAAATCATTTTTCAGGAATTTCTTGGAGCCAAAAAAACATATGCATTCAAAATCACAGAATACGAAATTAAAGGCATTGAAATGAATCACGCAAAGCCAATAATTCTACATATTGGGCCGGAATGTTTTCGGGAACCAAAGCTTTAACTAACAGGTATTGAATAAGCAATTTTCGACACATTAATCTTAAGGTGAAACACATGTTGTTGATATAAAGAAGCATTCTAATGTTATGGTTACAGGTAGAAAAAAAGTAACAAAAATGACCGGCAATTAAATATTTTTCTGACGAATATGTTTTTTGTGAAATAATATTTTTAACAATACAGATATACAGAAAGGAGAACAAAAGCAATGGTAGAAGTCGGCCTTAAAAGTCGTAAGTTAATAGAAATATAGATAGAGTTAAAATTAATATCTGCACACTTATATCAAACCTTTACTTAAAAAAAATTTGTTATAGCGGTTGTTTTTATTCCAATTTGGGAGACGTTGATGCATCATGTAATGCTTCCATTTCCAAATTTTTTTGAATCGGAATAAATGTATTACAAACTACCAATATCAGTTTGATACACTGTAAGGCCATTTCGTTGATTTACAAACCTTCAGAAGTGATCGAAGTCAAAACATTGGAAATACGGTTAAAATACAATGACATGTACAGTAATAAGCACCAACTGTTAAAAATGACTTTTAGAATGACAAACTATCGCCTTGTGAGGTAAATATTTTAAATAATGGGGTAGAGCCTCGAATGGAAAATATGAAAAATGGAAAAAAAGAAAAATACCATTAAAGCATTGCTTTAAAAAATGAGGGAAAATTTTTGATAAGTCAATTTTGGTCAAAACTTGAAAAATTATTCAAAACTCGCTGAATTCTAGGAAATGTTTTCATTTAGTAGTTTGCCTACAAAAGTAAAGTTTTGGAATTCGAGTCAAGCTTTTAATAATACTTAGGTAAAATGCATGTTTTTACCAACAAAGTTATTATATATACTATTTAATTTGAGGACTTTTAATCCAACGATCGTCTGCAATTGTACATAGTAATAATAAAAATAGTTTGCGTTTTTGAAATGCTGTGAAATTTAAATTTGTTATTTTTTAGTCAATATAGCTTTTAATAATAAATCTAAAGTATTGCTTGACCGAGTTATGCTGTCTAACTATGTAAAAGACGAAGTTAAAGCATTTTCATTGTTAGCAGCTAAAATATTTTCATTTCTTTTTGACATTAAAAAATACCAAACTTTATAAAAAATGAACATGCTATTCGAATGCAGACTTCAATATCAATACAAGTTTATTGAATTCCCCGCAAACACTTGGGACTAAAGCGGTGGTTAAGTGGTGTTCCCCTTATAGATTTTCGAAATGAATCTGTCGCAGTCTGCTGTCTTGACTTACACAAACAAGAAGGTTCCTTTTGATAGTTTTTTCGCCAAGGTACGGAAGAATCTGAAAAAGCATGACATTTAAACACTTATTCCTACTGGAAGTATTTCTATTGAACCGTAATTAAGGAAAACTTGGTTTCCTTATCGGATGCTTTTAGGGTTTGAACTAGCAGACGGCAAATGCCAGTACTCTTTCGAGGTCGATACTTTTGTTGTATCATGTATTGATTTTAATTGTATTTGTTGTTGGTTTTCAGTATCGATCTCAAGTGTTAAATCCTTTAAAACCGATTTTGATAGTGTGTTTTGTCAAACCACTTTCCAAGGTAAGGAAAATGTTGAGCGCTCATAGACTAGTGTAACCCGGCCACATACTTAACGTGTATTCTAGTGGTGGTTGGAATCAGTTTTAATTTAAACATGTTAAATAAAGCATATTTGTAATCAAAATACAAAATGGATTAAACACAAGTAACGTTTTCTTGTGAAGTCTTATACGTTTACATGTTTTGAAATAATATATGAGCCATGGAAATACAATAACATGGATGGTTTATTGATAAAAGAAGAAAAAAGCACTCGCAACATGGTTGAAAGGCAAACGTGCAATATCCCAGAGTTCAAATTGTGTTAAATATCAGAAAAAAACCAGACGAGCTTGCCAGCGGAAAAGATAGAATTAAGAATGCTATAAAAGCTATTTCCATGTCCATATTAAAAATCGAATTCTTGTTTAATTGAAAAATAATGGTCCATTCCATTTAATTTCTGATAAGGCGCGAAGATTCAAAGGCGAATCCAACAAAATGACTCCTTAGCTGTCAAGGTATAAATTTTAGCCTCTTAGAATCGTTTAAATAGTACCTTGGTTTTTTATAGTAACTGCCAACATGACCCGTCTAGTACAACTAATTTTCGTACAAAGACAAGTTGATATTTGGACATTATTTCTTGACTTCTTTACTTGATAACTCATCAATATTTTATTTCAGTTGAAATGAAAAATTATTCAACAGCCGTTTAACTGTCGTTACATTTTTAAATATCTTGTGATCAAATTGTCCAAAATTCAGGTTTTTTGACAACTTGTGGTAACATTAAAAAAATTCACCCTTAGTAGTGTCCGAAGCCGACAAATAATTCTTATGAAGGGGTTATGTATACCAACGTTATACAGCGTCTAACTTGTTCGAAAGTTGAAGAAAAAGGTTAACTTTTACATCATGTACATGTCATATTTGTCGTAAAAACGTCATTTGGTAAAATCCTTCTTTTTCAAATTCAACAGCATTGTGTTGAATTTCTTTTAAATAAACGATTAAGTATAGATTTCGCCTTTTTTATTTTATTATTTGTTGTTTTTTGGGGGTTTATTTTAGAAATCATTGAATGTGCTGATCTTTACATAATAATTAATATTTGCCATGTAGCTTATATTGGAAACTTCCGGCGAAAATAATACCAATGTTGAATTAATAAGGAGAATTTTGGTATGCTTTATGTACATTTCAAGTTGTAAAATCTCAACGTAGCATAAGAACCAAACATTTGAAAACTTGCTTACTCACAATTTAAATTATTTATATTATTCCAATGTCTGCTCACCGTTTTCTAGGATATCAGTATCTGCTGATACAATATCAAGTCTCTAAACACGGGATTTTGTCAAATATATCATCTCTTTATTTTAAAAACTGCAGTGTAAATAATGTGCGGAGATAAGGAGATCCCAGTTGCATAATCAGTACATACAATACTGCATTTTCAGACATTCAATGAATTGTGAATAATGAAGTTTGTCAGCCTGTCGACAAAATTAGGTCACCTTGATCTACATTACATGCAACATTGGCCTTGGATCAGTTTTTCACCAGACTTGTTTCCTCAAATACTGTGAGGCCTACCATCGTGTAGGTTGGTTTGCAAATGCGTCTTGGAGAGTCTGCCTGCGTCACACCCAAATTAAGTCACCTTTACCTACGTCTTGTTGACCTACATTTTATGGCTCATTGTCTCTTGCTTTCTTTTACGAACGACATTAGTTCTAGGGTAATTCGAGGCGAGCCATCATATTGTGACACCAACTGGTTATAGAGTCAAGCCATGGGTACGAGGCGAACTTTGATGGATGCACCTCCTGTTTGGTTAGGGAAGTGGAGTTCGTTGATAAATTCCAAAAAATACCACACATCCAGCTACATAAATGCAGGACATACACATTAAATATAAGCCCATATGTAAATTTTAGCAACTGACCTTAAAAATAAAATGGGGGCATATTGAATAGTTATAAACAAGGCTGCGGACACTTTTATATGACACATATGGTATACGCAGTATCTGGTCAAATATTTATAGGGTCAGTTTTCTTTATTTCATATATTTGTTCTACTATGTATCATTAAAAATTATTTCACATATTTCAGTTCTTTCTTAGTATTTCGTTTTTGTTGGTTTGACATTCATTGTTTTTGGTTATTTCGATTCGTTTCGGTTATTTCGTTTTCTTTCGTTTCATGTCGGGGTATTTCGTTTCGTTTCGGTGCATTTCGTTTTGTTTCTATATATTTCGTTTCGCTATATTTCATTTTTCGTTTCGCACTTTATAGGTACCCATAGTAA
>JARWCS010035686.1:0-16481 GCA_034783895.1 Geukensia demissa
TTCGAAATATTTGTTCATTTTAAGTGATTCGCCATCTTCACTTATTTTACCTTTTATTAATAGTGATTTGTCATCCTTACTTATTCATTTCGGTATTGTTGTGCTAGTCTCTAGACACATATATATAGCCCAGTAACACACCATAACTTACATATTTTATTACAAGGTAAACTATTTAAACAGCTGGTTTTTTGCTTTTCTGGTCCAAGTGTATATACATATCGCAGTAATGGAATACCAAGCTTCTTTTACCAATAAGGGTAAAATGCAGCTGTAATCCCTCCTTGTCAAAATAATATTTTGCTTGACACAAAATTTTAACTGGATTTGGTGATCCGAAATGTCGTTTTTACTTGTTTTGAATGCATCTTGGTTTTCTGGTTTTAACTTTAGAACTTCACAATGATATTTTATTTCTGGCTTGTTCAACAAAGGCATTTTGCTTGTATTATTATCTACGTTATTATCTACGTTTTTTTTTTCAAACAATTAATGGTATTCATATGTTTTTTTATCATTCTTTTATCTGGTTTGTTGTGCTTTCCAAGAACACATATAATTATTTTATGGAAAGTTAACGTTTAAAGTACCATTATTTCCTTAAAATACTCTTGAAAATAATACTTGTATACATGTATATATATTTCTTCCTTAAACCTTGTTTTCCTTATTGAATTATATCTTCAAACCTTCTAAATAAAACTTTCAAAGAATGAAAAAAAAAACATTTTGATATATGACCGTGACTCCGTACAATTAAAACGCGAAACATGTATTGAAAATAGAAAAAAAACAAAGGCAGAGATTTCATTACGTTATTTTTATGCCATGTTGCTGACGTAAATAAACCTGACTTTAATAAACCTATTTATATATTTTTTTCATTTTCGGGAAAGTATTTTCTTTTTTTCTTATTATTATTTGAATCAAATTTTAGTGGATACTCCAGACCCATACATTCTTCTCCGTCTGAAGACATCACCAGAGGGCCGGCGGAGAACAGAAACTAAAGACAATGAAGTTAATCCAGTGTGGAATGAAGAATTTACATTTCTGATTGATGAGCGGGAACATAATATTTTACGTAAGTTTTCAAGTATTTACCAATGCGGTCGTTTACATCAGCAAATAGTTTTCTTTGATTTCGATGTTCTTGTTGATCTCTGTTGTTTTTCTTTTATCAGTTCTTTAATTCTAAAATTTCACTGTTTACTTGTCTTGCCTAAAAACTTGTTTATTGAATACGAACATTGTCATGTAAAAGATTTCATCTCAATTTTAGAAATAACACTTATGGAAGCAAATTATGGAAATCTTGACCAGGTGATAGGAGATGTATTCTTTAATCTAGCAGAAATTCCACTCAAAACAAAAGTGTACAAGGTCTTCTCATTTAACGAGGTATGTAATCTTTGTTTAGATTGTTTTCTTTAATGTGCATGTAATTTGTTAAAATATGAATCTTTCAGTTAAAGCATTACGTTAAAAGCAAAACATTTTAGATTTTTCCGGTTGCTTTTTTTCTGGTTTTGTCTAAATGTTAGAATTAATTTGCAGTCTCATATAATTTATTTTGCTGTCTTTTCCAGCATTACTGGACAGGGGTATATAAATTTTCTTGAGATACGTGTAGATTTTAGTGTTGTCCTAGCAACTAACATAGCAATTTCATTAATATATACATCTACAATTAAAATCATTTCACTCAATAAAATCTCCAAACTGTTGGCATTGATCTAACATCACATAAATATCTTTAATGTCATGTTAAGGTAGATCGACACTGTTTTACTGCACAAAGCCACTGAGCATTTGTATAAAATGATAAATTCTGGTATATATTTTTTTCTTAAATTTGCAAACATTAGAAAGCAAAGTGTCATACTTTTGTATTTTTTTTTCTTAAAATTCAGATACTAATTGCCTATATAAAATATATACATGTATGTTCTTTTGCTGTTATCACAAAGTTATTTACTAAATGTTCCAAATTCTTGAAAATAAAAATTGAAAACTCTTATAGGAAGGATAACTCTTTCAAATTATTATTTTTTAGAATGCACTAAAAACATGATAAATTTGGACATTTTGTTTTGTACCGCGTAAACAAAAACGCCGACCGCTAAATTTTATTTTATTTTCCGAAAGCATATTATAAAAGCTATCTTTACCATTTTTATTTCCAAATTTTATCTGATGGTTTTCTTTTTATCTGTTTTAAGCTTTCTTATAAAATAAGCTGTTTTTGTACCAGCATAAACTCGAAAACAAGGACGGCGACATAAATATTTGTTTTTATTTTTTTAAATGCCTTGTTACAAATTGCATTTCAGCAAAGTATGAAAAGTCCAGTGTAGAATACCCATGTGAGAAATCAAAAGTGCATAGTCCAAGGAGACAAGACAAATTTGAAACAAACTAAAAGATAAAACGTAAACAAAAGCAACAAAGGCTTAGAATCCACGAACTCCTTAACAAAACAGGAACGGGATCAGGTGCTCATGAAGGGTAAGCGTCCCCTATCTTGTGCGCAGCACCCGTCGTGGAGTCCTTAATGTCAAAATCGGGAGTGTCAATTTGAGTCAAATCCGAAAAAAATAGTATCAGTGGGAAGTTTTAGTACTGATATACATTAAACGAGAAAGTACTAATATTCAAATAAGTTAAAGGAAAAGTAACTTTTTAAAATTATTTTTTTATGATCCTGTCAATATTTCAGTGTGTTTAAATTGCTCATTTTTATAATATGTATTTCGCCAATGAAAACAACATTTTTAAAAATAAGCTTATTAAAACTTTTTTTTTCAGAAATCAGAAGTGGAATTTGAATTTGAAACTCATTTTGAGTAAGTATTGTTTCAACTTATTCATTAAAAAGTAACGTTTGTTTAAATCATTTTTTGCAAGCAAATCATAGTAGCATATATAATTTATTTATTATAAAATATTTCTCTTAAGTTAACGAATATCTAAATTTAAACCACATTTTATTCAAAATGGTTTGAAGGAATAGCCTTCCTATTCCCTCGCCTTAAATTTTGTAGTAACTAAATTTCGTGACTGATTTTCTCCTTTTTCAGTGAAAACCCAACACTGAGATACAGTCTTTGTTTATGTGATGAAGAAAAAGAGTTTATTGAGCACAGAACAGAAAAAGTTATGGCTTCAATGAGGGAACTACTCGGAGACGAAGCACCAGAAACTAAGGAGGAGGTAATAACACTTCCCATTATCTTCTGTCATTGTAAATACGTGCGAAATGTAGAAAAAGATTTTATGTTTAAATTTGCTGACTTGTGGCCTTTTTCTAAGGCTAGGACTATCTTTGGTTTTCTTATTCTCTTATTATCAGATTTATATCATTTTATAAATCATTGATCAACATTACTTACAATATAATATGTATATTAGATGTTTTGCTTCGGATTAGTACGTTAAGTTACATGTCTGATATGCAGTTTATTTTCTCCTTTGTAACAGACTCCAAGAATTGCAGTGATTGGTTCCGGGGGTGGTTTTAGAGCAATGGTGGGTATGAGTGGTGTAGTCAAAGCCTTAGCAGATTCTAAGATATTGGACTGTGTCACATTTATGGGAGGATTGTCCGGCTCATCTTGGTATACATGATCTTATATAACAATTTTAGCAATGACATGTACTAGCGCATGTTTCCCTTACATTTCTAAAACATTTTCAAGTTTACTTACAGTAGGAATTGATTAAAAGTCAGTGGTTGATAACAAATGAATAAGTATTTTTAACAGTTAATGAAAATACTGATTTAATACTTACTCGATGAACTGATATACTAATAATTCGTTGACATAACCTCTTGATTTTATGTTTATACAATGTATTATGAGAATAAGCTAAACGAAACAAGTCCTAGAGTGAACAATATATTTGTTTACAGTGATTAAGCTTACGGTCTCTCCTCATGAAAAATAAAACAGCTCGTTTTTTGTGTTCTTACGAAAAAATTTGGATATCCTGCTAGATTATATAAAAGAATGCCAATGAGAACTCATCTAAATCTCTCCAAACAGCCACTGAAGGTTAAAAATCTAGCCTAAACAAGAATATAAAGAGCTTTAAATCGCCCCGATTAAAAAAATATTTATAAATGTTAAACGACAAACATAATACGTAAATGTCAATAAATATAACAATGGAAATGAAAAATAAAAATGATAGGGATAATCTATTATAATAATATATGTAATAGAAATCTATAAGGGTACATGTGTATGTAAATTCTTGGAGATGGTGTTTTATCTGTAACATATTTAGTCGATCTTGTTATTTGGGTGCGAGAAAAGGTCCACTATTCAAGGGATTTTGAAAATTAACAATCACAGACTTCACTAGTTTTACATATTATTTTATCGTTTCCAGATTGACCGCTCGATTTACCCTTCCTCGCTCAATCTAATTTTACAAAAATATCTACGAATGACTTTATTCCGTGTTTGCTTCGTTAACTGTATAAAATGTTTGAAGTGACTAATATAAAATATCTATTGTAGGTACATTTCAACATTGTACTCGCATCATGATTGGCCACAAATGAACCCAGATGAAATGCAAGAAGAGTTAAAGCACAACATCGATTCTAGTCTGCTATGGCTTCTCTCACCAATGAGCATCAAACGTTACATTGATCGCATACTGTTAAAACGTCAAAATGGTCAACCAATAAGTTTCACTGATATATTTGGACATTTGGTTGGAGAAACTCTTATAAAAGATGTAAGCATCTGTTTGTTAGTGAAAAATGGGAATTTGTTCCGATGTGAAATTATCGTGATTGTGCAATTATTTAACGATTTATTATAAAATTCAATTAATTTTGGATTTGAAATTTATACTTTGCCGCACAAAATTATTATTTGACCATACCAACGACAAATGAGTTTCTACAGTATATTTTTACTTAAAGTTAAAAATGAGGTTTGATTTATCTGTATTTATTTCAGAGACTTTCCACAAAGCTGACAGATTTGCAAGACAAAATAGCTGGTGGTGCAGCACCCTTACCCTTGATGACATGTGTAAACGTAAAGACAGACAGATCTGCAAGGAGTTTTCATGGTAAATTTTTATACCAGACAGTGACATCCTATCCTTCAATCAAGATAATTTTGGGTGTTAAGAAATTCGAATATATGTAAAATAATGGGGCGAGTACTAAACACATTTCATTCCTTTGTATTCTGATCAAATGTTTGTTAGTTTGTTTGATTGGTGTTTAACGGCACTTCAACAATATTTTTGTTAACATGAGTTTTTTACTAAGTTAAAAAGAATAAAAGTGTACAGACTTGAACTTTGCATTTTTACATTTTAGAGTGGGTGGAGTTTTCACCTTATGAAATTGGAATGCCAAAATACGGAACGTTTATGAAAACAGAATTGTTTGGCAGCAAGTTTTTCATGGGAAAATTGTGCACAGAATACGAGGAACAGCCTTTACATTTTCTGCAAGGTAGGTAATTTATAACATGATATAGATCGATAGATTGATTGTTGATTGTTGGTTGCTTAACGTCCAGTGGCAAATATATCATGCATATTCAGGACGAGAACAAGTTTAACAATTATCAATATCAAAAACGGGGTGGAATGGGACACAACAGGGCAACGGTTTTTGACTGGAAAAAGTGAATGATGGGTAGGGAGGGGAAATTTAGCCTTTTGTAGCGGCATTAGCCTTCTCTTTTTCGAAAACTACAAAATGGATCTTTAATGTGCATGGAGTGTGGCATTCTCCACACACATCACCCACTATGGTCCACGGCCAGGCTTTCCGTATTATAACCTGGCAGCCCCCAACGTGAGGGCTCCCCCTATCCAGCACCCGAGGTTCGCGCTGGGTCAGCTCTGTGGGTCGACCACTGGAGACCTCTCCGGTGCCCAGTAGATCGATAGAAAGACCAACGAAAAATATGATAAATTCTTATAAATAAAATACATTATTTAAAAAAAATAAAACTTCAGTCGTGTAGACTCATTGATGTCGCTCTGAGGAAAACAACAATCTTAAAGATACACTCATCGAAATTCCAAAACAGAAATTATTTCCATAATTTTAAAACGCTTACTAAGACTTCAGAAGAGTGTATATTACACTTTTTTACCGGATTTACACTTCCTTAATTAAAAATTGGGCAATACTGTGAGAATTCCTTACTGGTTTTTTATTGTGTTTGTAATGTTCATATGCGAGTTCGTGTTTAAGTTTCTCTGTTGTGTTTTGTGTTAATTTTTCTTATATGTTTTCTCGGATTTGTCGTATTTATCGACATTTCCAATTTTGATGGATCATTCGGATTTCTCCCACTTTCTCTATAATTTTACTTTTTGTCGTTTTAAATTTAAGATATCCAAGACATATTTAAAATGTCTTCTACAATGGATTGTTTAATTCATTCCAAATTCTGAAAAATAATACAAACTGTTGTACTTTAACCTTTACTTTAAATTGACTGATGTTATGCCAATAAACCCCAAACTATATACATTATAGTTACAATAATGAAATAGAAAATACTTTTGCTTAATTAGTGGTAATACTCGGTCGTTTTTCTTTTTAATGTGAAAAACACTTTGTCCAAATCCTTGTTCTTACTCCAACATTGTGTTTCTTTTCTAGGAATTTGGGGAAGTGCATTTTGTATTTTGTTTAAACGTTTACTGGAAGACAACAAAAAACTTGACCCTGTAGAAATGATTAGACAAGAGATGAGTAAGTACTTGATAAAATGTTCAAATAGTTTGTGGAATAATTCATTAATCTATATTTGGAAAATTCTGGATCTTTTATAGTGAAAGGTACGGTAATTGCAAGTGGCTTTCCCCCTTTTTCTATTTCATCAAATCCATATCGATCTTTTTACAATTACGCCATTTCTGCTACATTTCAATAAAATTTGCTGGACCAAAATTCCAATAATCTTAATAACTTTCTATCAACTTAATATTGAAAACGGACACAAGAAAGTAAGTCCTTTAGGCATTATGAATTTCCTTCTTGTTTGTTCTAATGTTCAAATGTTTTAAAGGCTAATGAAAGATTATTTTAGGGATTTAATATCATAATACATGTAACAGATTCTAAAAAATCTTGTTAAGCAATTTTAATGTGTATATTATGATAATTTTTTCTACATTTATTTATTGCAGTTAAACAAATTGAACAAAACCAAGAAGACGAAAGCAGCGATAGCAGCGATGACGATAGCGAGGATAATGTTGAAAGTGTGGCCGAGACGCAAGCTCGCCGCTCGCGACAGTTTACTTTTGATGTGCCGCAACCAAATGGCTCACCTCAAACTGGTCAGACTGTAAAACAGCCTACAAGACGAAGAACAAAACAAAAAGGATATTGGAACAGTTTTCTTAGCAATATTCTTGAGAAGTAAGCCATTTTAATAACTATCTTAGTAAGTCTTAGTTCTTATAGCAATATTTTAAATGCAATGCTAAGGTTATATCCGTTACGTGTTGCTTTTAGTACTTTGACGGCGATGTACTGTGAAATAAATGCTTGAAACACGTAAACTGCATGAAATAACAACATTTTTTAAAACTGTATGCAGGTTGACAAAAGTCCATATTTGTAATTGTTGCACACAATTGTACATTAAATCCAATTACATCACAAGAAATGAAAAGTAGATCTTATTGATAAAATGTGTACATTGTACAGCAGTATTTCACAAGACGAGAGAGCCATGCGAGTAGTAGTCTGTTTATATTGCCTGAATCGGTTTGACTTGATGAGAATGTTTTCGTTGAAGTGAAGAAACTTTCCATTTTAAATATACTTCTATGTTTTTGTCTTTATAACTACTTCTACGTTTTCCTTTGTTTCAGCAAACGATTTGAAGTACTGAATACAAGGGCTGGTAGAGCTGGCGTTGTTCACAACTTCATGAGGGGATTATCATTACAGAAAACTTTCCCATTGTCACCATTTACACCAGATGAATCAAACAGAGAAAGTGGTAAGACCTATAAAACTTTTTGAAATATTTAACATTTCATGAATTTACACTTATTCATATTCAGTGAAAAAAGTATTGCATTGAAATAATATCAAATGAAAATGAAAAAATAATGGGGTAAATGTCGGAGAGACTGCATTCCAACCACGAGTGAAAACGAGAAAAAACAGAGGGGATTAACAAATCTAGAGGCCTCCAGAAGGCCTTCAACAAGGGTGGAATATAACTCCTGGTAAAAAGCTCTTAATCGCCCCAAATAAAAAATCGTGTTTACGTAAAACATTATTGCTCTTATCTGAATATTATAAAAATGTACATGTAACAAAACATTAAACACAAAGACAAACCTATGACCACAATTCCTGACTGGGGATATGCACATAAGACATGTGGTGGGCCTAAAATAGTTAAGTTGGTACTCATCCCCCCAACAAGACGTCAAAGGAAAAAATAAGAAAACAAAAGCAGTAAACAACGAACTACTATAACAAATATACTGAACAAAAATCGTACAAATGTAGATACCTCTACAATGAATGCGAGCTCAGGGTGAGATTCCTGATGATAAGACATCATGCATCTCAACACACGACGATTTAATACTGTGTTAATAAACGTGAAGTAGGACAAGATGGATGCAATGCCAATTGATTAATATGTTAGTAAGGAAGCAATAAGTTTATTTTTATCTGTACCAACAAAAAGTTTCAATGTCTTGACGACAATGTCGATCTTGTACCCTTTGTGGAAATTTTTGTTTAACTGAACAGTGAGACCCAAATATATCATTTATATAAGGTGACCAAATATACTTCAAAATTTAAAACTCATTAAATTCAAAGAACGTCTTTGGAATTACGTATCGTTGAGTTTATTATTAACACAAAACATTGTCGCATGTTTAATAAGAAATGATTCTTCAGCAGATGACTTTGATGGAATTCACGAGTTACACCCAACAAATGTTAAACATCTCTACATGGTTGATGCAGGACTGACTTTTAATTCACCATTTCCATTGGTTCTGAGACCACAGCGAGCAGTTGACATTATTTTGTCATTTGATTTTAGTGCTAGACCGGGTGATTCAACGCCTGCTTTCAAGGTAAGAGAAGGGCCACAGTTAACCTTATTTGAAATGTTTGATATTTGTTTGTCTGTATATTAATGTAAGTTAACTGTATTTAAGTTTTTAAATGAAATACCTGTGTGAAAATTTTATACCAGTCCCCATTTCGAATTACACCGTTGACATTTAAGGATTTTTTCGCTCTGCGTCGTTGTACAATTTTTAGCGCATTTATATGAATTTTCTTTTCTAATTTTCAGGAAATTCTGTTGGCGGAGAAATGGGCGAAGTTAAATAAATTACCATTTCCACCGATAGATGTCTCTGTATTTGACAGGGAAGGAATGAAAGAGTTGTACATATTTAAACACCCAACTGACCCACATTGTCCAATTGTTCTACATTTTGTACTTGTCAATATCGACTTCAGACATTACAAAAAGCCTGGTATGTACTTGAATGAATTATTAGTATTAGTCTCTAAAAACATGTTTTAATTATCGAAAGTTTATAGAATATTTCAGAAGGTTACCATCATCACGTCAATCCGTATCGTTTTTATACCCATGTGATTAATTATGATCCAAATTCCTTAAATCACATAAATAATACTCTCAATGCAAGTGAACAACGCTTTTAACAGCTTTTCTTTTTGTTAATAGTGGGTTAATGGTAAACTTGTCACACAATATAACAGAATTAAAGGCGAATAATACCAGTTACTCTATATTTATTTAACGCATTGAAACTTAAACAATCAATTCACACATATAAAGACTTAACATACATATCATATATGTTTGAAAATTGAGAGATGCAGGTTTAACGATCAGTTTTCTAAGATAATTTGCATATTCATCTTCTGTTTGTTATATGTAAAAAACAAAGAAGTAGGGCCACTTAAGCCGTCTTTGGTCAAGTATGTCGAACAATGAACAATTACATAACATTGATTTTATTTTATTTTTGAAAGTCTTATATCAGGAAAGCAAAATCATGTTTTTTTTTCACAAATCATCCAATTAAACTTGTTCGCTTCAAATTGGATAATAAAGGGAGAGAACCAGAAGGGGACAAGACGATGATCATGACAAAACCAAGAACATGACTATCACGAAAAATGACAAAAAGCACAACACAGAAAACTAACGTGTGTGTGTGTGTGTGTGTGTGTGTGCATTTATATATGATAATAGGTGTTAGAAACCAGTAACAAACTATTTGACAATCAAATATGCATTAACTAGATTTGCCAAATCATGCTGTTGAAGATTAATATTATTCAAAATTAGAAATGTACCGAACACTAAATTTGGTTACATTTGCATTAATTTAACATTCTACATTATTGTTGATTTGTATTAGTTCGATGTTATTTTTTTTAAATACTGCAAAATTTCAGCTTATCTAAAAAAAACGCCTTTTTAACTTAATATAAACCTTCTTGAACCTAATTCTTGATAATATCACTTTAAACGTTTACTGTTATTTCACGCCTTATATACTTACAGGTGTGCCAAGACCGCAAGAGGAAATGAACTTTGCTGATTTTGACATCTTTGATGACCCAGCAACTCCATATTCTACATTTAATTTCAAGTATTCGCATGAGGCCTTCGATAGATTGTCACAGTTGACTGAATTCAACACGTTGTCCAACATTGACGCAATTAAAAAGGCAATCTTGGAAACAATAGCCAAGAAACGAACAACGCCCCCTAAAATGCCCATCAAATTGAGTGACGTCGGGAGACTTCGACGTGTGAGCAAGAAAAACAGGCAAAAACTGAGCAGATATTTATCAAGACTATCAAGCTGTCGCGACAGTCGAACAAGTGTTACAATTGAAGAAGAGGAGGACGATGAAATAGAAAAACAAAATGGACATAGAAAAATAACAAAATCAAACAGTGATGCACCAATAATATGTAAGAAAAATAATGCTATTGAACAAAACCTTGCTGTATCAGGTAAAAAGAGGAGAACAAATAAACAGTTAGGTGGTCTTGGTGGACTGACGTCACCAAGGGAAGAAGATGAAAATGATGACTTGGACGGAAAAGACAACTCGGTAAAATTAAGGACCTTTAGATCTAAAGGTCGAAAGTTAAAAGGAAATCGTGATGACACCTTCCATGACGCTCATGACTCGTGGTCTATGGCAAGATGCAATTCCATCCAGTCTGATGACGAGGGAGAACAATTTTATTCCATGGCAAGTTCCTGAGATTGTATTATAACCACGTGATCAATGCATTGCCATTTTGCTGATACTGCTCATTCGTATCGTAAATCAGTTGGCTTACTGTCAGTTGTTTGCTCAAAGGTTTTCAGGCTTAAGTGATTAGAAAACTACACAATACAACAGGTGCTGATTTGACATAAGATTTATATAACAGTGGTAACTGTCATACCTGAATTGTCTCCATTTCATCAGATGATTCCCTTTTGTTGTTTATTTTATTAAATAGAAAACCAACAAATGTATTTTAAATGTTTTGTTTGTTTTTGGAATACAGTTTATTTATCATTTTCTTTCAGTTTATGTATAACTCTCCTTCTGTGTTCATTTTCCTTTGGAAATCTTGTTTTTATCTCAACTCTTTTCCTCCTTATAGTCATTGGTCAGTTCTTTTTTATTTGTTTGGTTCAAAAGCCTTAAAACTTTTTTGCATAGAAAACAATGGTAAGACATAATTGAATTTTCATTTTCATAGAAATTCATTTCACCATGATTGGACAAAAATATAGTGCAGTAGAATCTCAGCTCTTTTTACTTAATGTAACACATTTCTCTCGTGTCTCCAACATGATCTTTATTGCATTTGTTAAATTCCAGCAGTTGGTAAATTATCTTCCCTCTTTCGTCGAAGAAAAAATTACTGTGCAGGTGCGTTATGATTGTCTGAGCTTAAAATTCTTTGAGATCTGATATATTACGTATTATGCTATATTTACTGTACAAAAAATCCTTCAAACAATGAAAGTTTGTGCAAACATATATTAAAATCTATTACTGTTTGCCCTACCACATTTGCCGCATGGGTGTATCACCATGAGGTCTATTTACGACTTAAGTATGATCTTGACCATTTGACCTTAATGTTAAATTTATGGTTTTTTAACATGGCTTCGTATCCGGACCACAAATGTATGAAATAGGCATACAATATTTGGCACATGGGTGTATCCCATGGGGAAATGTTTCGTGACCACAACTATTTTTATCCTTTAAAATAGGTATACCATATTCATAACCTTGAACTTTTTGTCATCAAGACACAATGTGTCGCGTTTATTCATTTCTCCTTTTTGACCTTGAACTCGTGTTTAAAATCTAATTATTTGACATAGCTTCTTGTTCGGCTCTACTTTTTTGTCTCTGATGTCTTTTCATTTTCGGTGTGCGAGTAAATCATCATGAGACAATGTATTGCAACCGTCACCCTATGCAAGGCCACAAACCCGGCAATAAGCCCTGTTACTGAAAGGCGGAGTTGATTTGACCTTATGACGTAGGATGGATGTGTCGAATACATGCATGAGCCATATATGAACTTAATTATTGACCTTAATGTCAAAATTATGAGTGATTTGACATAGATTTATATACCGGCGTACTGTTGCTTTTCTTCTATTTTTAAAATCACTCAACGAAGTTGGGGTATAATAATTTCCCCGCTCGTTAGCCCTTTATAACTTTACCGTATTTTTTCTGAACTCTTGCAGATATTGGGGTTATTTTTGGTATTTGAGTCAACCCGCATAAGTTACAAATCAAGTTTACATTCCATTCCGCTTTGATAAATTTGACGGACAATATAAACGTTGGATTAAGAAACATTAAAAAAAATAACATTTTTTCCTCATTTTTTTTTATACATTTGCAGATTTTGAATTTGAAAATTTAGGATTTTAATCATTTAGTCATGACAACAGATTGTGCAAATTTGGGGGAAAATGTGGCAAAAAGGACGAGAACCGTTTAAGCACATTTTAGGCCCAAGAATTTATCTGAAAATGAAAAGTTGATAACATCTATAATTTTATTTTATTTTTAAAAATGTATATTTTTGTAAAAATCCAACAAAATTTTTAGTTTAATTGGTTCTATAACGGACACATGTCACATAGAAATTGCTTTAAATATGAAACGCTAAGTAAATATTTACTTTGCTACAACATTTGATACGACTTTTTCAAATTTTATACAGATTGCACAAAAACATTACAACCAAACTTTGTACATTTTAAGATCTATCAAAACAAATGCTTGGTTAATATCTTCGTGATGTTTTAGTGCGATCATATCTATTTTGAACAAAAACGCCTCCAAAAATTCAGTATTTTTACAGAAACAGAACATTTTTGTTGACTTAGTGAAATATACTATGTCGTTTTGACGAAATGACTAAATGTATATAAAAATAAGTAATGAATTATTGAATTACGACTATGTAACTGCATTTTCACAACTTATTATTATGTAAATTATGTAAAAAAATCTAAAATTTAGGCCAAATATTGGATTTAACGTACCTACTCCTTTATATAAATAGTGTAATCTGAACTGAAGGAATGCTTAAAATAGCAAATTTTGTAAACGTCTTTGGAAAATTATAAATATCAGACTGACAACATATTTTTTAAATGTCTACATTTATGCAACAAATTCCAAAATGGAAAAAGATTATTTTATCATCAGTTTATTAAATGCGGTTAACAATTATAGCTTTTTTTGTCGTGACATTAAAATAGTCAAAATTTAACACGTTTGTGGTTGAATTAATGCGAAGAAGCTGAAAAGGTACATCATTTATGTATTTATGGACTGGGACAAAAATATATATGTACCATTTTTAGGAAAATTATATGAAAATTAGTTTTTTTACACTGACAAACATAGTAAAGAAATATTTGGTCAATATTCATCATTATTTTATATGTGTGACAAATGAAATAATGCTTAATTCAAGGTAAATGTCAAAAATCGTCATCCATTATAAGTTTGTGTTGTAAATAAATGTAAAAAATAAATTAAGAATGTTGAGAGGATATCAATTGCTGAAATAGCAGATAATTTACCAAATGATAGACATTATTTATACCTCTAAAAAAAACATTTTTAGGGGTTTCAATTTATAGAGAAAACAAATGACAAATTTAGATAAAATTTAGGGTTTTTTGTAATAACACCATTATTGGGCAAAATTAAACAATTCCTGTTCCTCTAATGCTATAAATAAATGCAAAAATAACAGAAGAGTATATCAAGTGCTCAAAAAGAAGATTGTATTCCAGATGTTGAACTGCAACATAAGAAATATATTTATATTACAGAAATATGACATGTCCACGTTTAACCAAACATATTTTACCGCTATGAAAGGTCGTTGACACAGAAACTGCTCAGACAGGGATATGCTTATCTGTTCTGATGTCATCACTTCAAAAACTTTTCAATAAACACCACAATTTTGTCTACCGATATGGCATAACCATTTCACCGAAAAAAAAAACACGGGTCTATTCTGTGAAGTTGCGAAGTGAACCAAAAACAAAATGTTCGTTTTTTCAAAAATTACTTTTTGAAATTTTAAAAGTAATTGCTTTGATACTTAACAAAATTTAACATTTGACATAAAGTCGCAATTAATTTCACTTGAACAAGAGAATGTAAGATCTTCCTTTAAACACTGATATTAAGAAATTGAAATTATCAGTAAACGATTCATTCTTTCGTTTTTTCCACGAGCGAGTAGAGCTTTCGGTCATTTATCTATGCACGCAGAAAAAGGAATTAGAAGATACCAAAAGGGCAGACAGAAATCGTTAAGTAGGAAGAGAGACAAGACCATGGCCAACAACATGAAACGAAAGACAAACATAGAACACACAACACTACAATGGAAACTTAAGTTAGAGTAACACGAACCGTACAAAAACCAGGCTGAGTTCAGGTGCTCTGGAAGGGTAGGCAATTCCTGCTCCACTAGTGAAATCATTTGTTCGTTCGTTACCCCGAAAATAAATAAAAGAATTTCTTTATCGTGCATGGGAAAACGAATGAGTAAATGCTCTAGGTATATGTTTGAAAAAGAACGAACCGACGAAAATCGAACGAAAGGTTCGTCTAGTTAAAAGAACCAATTCCCGTTGCATTGTCATCGGTTTGTATGGCCAGGTGTTGCATGGGATACACAAATAATCTTACGACCCTAATGGTTTCACGTGTTTCCTAAAGACATTCCAGTAAACCTCATGTCGACAGTTCAATTTCCTAGACTTAAAGCCTCTAACAACACATATCTCAAAAAGCTCTGTTATTACCGCTGTATTTACCAGTCTGTTTGGACTGACTATAAAATTGTCAATGTACCTGTTAAAGCTTAATTCGACTTCAGTTACACCCAAAGAAGTTAAAAAGAGACAAACCAGGTGATTGCATGGGGGCTCGCCATGCAAGGAATGTCTCTTTTTTGTTTAAATAACCATGATGTATATTTGTTTGAATTTTCAAATATTCTGTATTATAGTACAACAAACAAAATTTGCCACAACAAAAATGAATCTGTAACAAAATCAATGAAATATATCATACTTTATATCGTTGTTATTCTAATTTTTTGCTGCAGCTGAAACTTTATTTAAAATTTCATTTTAACTTGAAATAAAAAAAATTACCCATTGGGTGTAATATTTATTTTCTCGACTTTGTAAATCTGCTTCATTTTGTGGATGCAATCAACCAATGGTCTCGTTTAAGAAGACATGATAAAAATTTTATTTCTTGGGATTAATATATGACAGATAAAAGATGAAATGTTATGAAAGGAAAACAGTTGATTTTTATTTTTGCTATATCACTGAAGCCCAATATGTTTCTATAAAAACATGCCATTTTGAGACAGATTTTTGAAATGTCAAAAATTTATCATATAGGGGAAATGGGAAATTTTTAGGGGGCTGAGGAAAACTAAAATTTTAACTGCAGGATGAGTTGCGACAAAGAATTTCAACGATATATAACATGACATAGCTGAACTTTCGATATATTTTGACTTAAGTCGTGGCAAATTTCGTTTGGTGTACATTGGTGGCAAGTGTATCTTATATCATCAGCATACTCCCAATCTTTACATTGTTAACAAACAAATTTTATTTATCATTAAATGTAATTCACTTCTGAAAATCATTTCCGGTGAGTTTAAAATATTACCTTTGAATTCGTATGGTTTCTGGGTATAATATAAAGTCCTATTGTAATCGGGGTAACACGAGGAGCAGTAGGATATATATATATATATATATATATATAAACGTCTAGAGAATGTACAACGACGCAAAATAAAATATAAATACAATAAAATAATACTAAATATTTCGAGAAACAGATTCTCTTCTTC
>JARWCS010035796.1:0-16477 GCA_034783895.1 Geukensia demissa
AGGTTACTCCTTGAAATGTACATATAGCATACCTAAATTTTCCATATTTATTTAACATTGGTAATTTTGTATTTACATAAATTTCCTGGAATTTTTTTAATTCTAACCCCGGAAATTAAACGGAGAAGGCTTCATTTCTTGTATTGCACATGGTAGATGTCATTCTCCCCGTTTCGCTTTGTTCAGATACGAGTACTTCATTTTGAAATGTTTGTTTCTCAGCTTTCCTATGTTTTGGTTCTAATGCTACTAATGAGAGGCTACTACTTCAAATGTAAATTCAGCATTTTAAAATTAACAATAATTATTCAAAATTAATAAGCATATATTTTAAATCACATTCTGTTCTTTCCTTATTTATTTGTTACCGGTCATCTTGTTAGTAGCGGTATTTCACATGTTTTACTCTTGCGAATTATGGGCTGCATAGGCAGGGTGGATAAGGTTGTTGGTATCTGGTAAACTAAGAGGAAAAACAGTCCAAAATAACCATACTCTTGGGACTGAAATCTTTGCTTGGTTTAGGAAATGTTTGATTTACAGAGGTTGAATTAAAACTATTTGTCAAAGCTTTGGTCCTTTATGTATGTATAGTTCAGACAGGTTTCCTGTTTACCCAAGATTCGATTAAGATTTGACAGTAGTAATCCCATCATTAGCCAATACTATGTTTTGCTTTCAAATTTGTCTCTGTTTTGTATGTACTGCTGGTTTAATTGTGGTAATAGGTTGGTTGTATTGGTTTGTGAATACGACTCCTGATATCCGGTTGTTAAAATTAGCGATAAACGGAAAATGACAACAGAAGTCCTCTAAATAAAAAGCCCTGATAGGGTGGGGGAGAATCAAATACGAAACACAATTACATCCAACTCCTATGTCTATCAGTACAAGTTGAAATATTCTCGACAAAAGTAACAACGTAAATTTCTAGATCCTCTGTCTTTTCTTCCCATGTGATGCTAGTGTATTCAGTTTATGAAACGACGATTGAAAAAAATTTGACACTTTTGTCCAGTTTGTGCAGCGAAACAAAATTGGAATGGTTTTCTGATGAATTTAGTTATTTTCAACAAAATCATCTTATCCACCCATGATCATTTATACCTTTATTTGTGCATGTGTGTATGTGAGGTTCCTGTAGGTCAAATGCTTTTGGTAGTTGGTTCAATCTTGTCTCTTCCACTGCAGAGGGTCTATTAAAATTACGGTAATTTATTACTGTAGCAGGCCTATTAACAGTACGGTAATTTATCTTTCAACAGTTAGGTAATTTATCACTGTTGCGGGCCTATCAACGATACGGTAATAGCTCGCATCCTGCTCTATACCATGCAAAGGCTCTTGTCATTTGATAAGGATTTTTTAGTTATCCGTTTGTAACGAGGCTAATAAAACATAAACTGTAATGGTTCTTCTTGATAGTCTGACTAATGCAAAAACAGTTGCCCATTTAGCAGGACCTAGTGCAAATTATTACAATATAAAAAACCATCGCATTAGCAGATTTAATTAGGTAAACAAACGAATTATCATTATTAGGTATAATATTTGGCAGTAACGAAAATATCATATGATAAACAAACAATGTTCATTGCATTGTGATTGTTATTTTGTGAAATGAATATGAAATTACAATACATGATAAAATGCTTCCACACCATTTAGTAACACATACAAAAGGAACACACGCGCTATGTCTAAGACAACGAATCAAGGTAAATGGATTTATTTCTTTAACTTTTCGAGGAATTTAAGATAAGTTTCATGTTGCTCTCAATACACTGGAAAGACAAGTACTCTTAGTATTCATTTGTTTATGAAAATATTGACATAGTATTGATATAGTTCAAATCTCGAAGCTTTAGTTGAAACGCTTTTCCGAAGAGGAAACAGCGGGGTGAACCTGATCATTTGTCATTTGTGTACCAATATGTTTTTGTTTTTTGTTGTTTTTTAATACTTCTGTTAACAATTCCACAATTTAAAGCTTGAAAATAGTCGCTTGTAAATATTGGTATCAACTTTCAATACCGTACAACCCTACTTAAACACTATCTATATGAAGATCTACTCCTATGTCTTCCATTTTGTGACCTTGAACTTTCTCTCCTTCTTAAACCAGGATCACGATCATCGTCATAACGACCTCGATCTCTATGATAGTTCCTGTCATTGTCAGAATATTTGTCACGAGATTGAACACGGGATGATGAATGACTACGCTGCCTTTTTGATTCTCCTCGCCTTGATCTTCTTAATTCATTATCTCTATCTTCAAAATCACGATGATCTCTGTGAGAATCAATACGTTCTCTCCTTTCACTAGTTGATCTCTCAGATTGTCTTCTGTCTCTGTAACGACGATCATCGTGTCGATCCCCTTGATATCCTCGATCGTCATATCGATCGTCTCTGTATCGTCTATCATCGAACAGTTCGGCACGATGTCTCCGATTGCCATGACGATCAGTTTGTTTATTTCGCCCATCCAATCTATCGTGATAACGATCCGAGACAGAGGACAGATTGGTGGTACCACTTTCGTCAGTAAAAACACTTTCTGTTTTATGTGGACGGTGTAAACGTCTGTCATTTTGAAATTTGTCATACCTTTTGTCAGTTCGATCTCGATCAAAATCATCTTCCCTACTTTTGTGCCTGTTTGACGCATGTCTATCTCTTCCCAAAGATTCCGATCTATCTCTTTGCTTCTCTCTGTCTCTTTCGTTCTTTTTAATAGATTCAGCTCTTGCCACATGTTTTTCTCTCTCCCTGTCAGTTCTTTTAACAGAGTCACTTCTGGATCGTGCATCTGTTTGCATGGACTGTTCATTATCATTCCGAGGATGTCTTTTATTCTCAATTTTTCTAGCTGAATCAACAACATCCGGGTAGTTTATATTGTTTTCTTTCTTGTCTTTACGATAACTTCCTCGATTAATTTTATCGTCCTTAAAATTGTCCCTTTGCGTACTTTTGATATTTTTACCACTTGTAATGTTGCCATCTTTTAAATTTTCGCTTTTAGTATTTGATGACGAAACACTTGTACCATCATGCGAAAATCCATGATTTTCATAACTTTTACTTGATCGAGATTTAGAAATGCCATCGCTCGCAGAAGAATCTTTCTCACTTTTCTTAGATATGTCTGAAAACGCAACATGAGACTGGGTTCGGAACGATCGTCTGCTGCTTCCAGGAGCAATGCCACAATTTGATAATGGCGGTGCAGCTGAAAAAGAGGAAGAAACTTATTATATCAAAGAAAATTTATAACGACACCCTGTTTTGTATTATACGAATTTTCGACTTCCATCCTAAAAACGAAGTTTTCTTCTGAAAATCTATAAATTTCATCTGCTTGAAAGGAATCTAAAACAAAACAAATAGCTATTATTGTTCTGTGATATACACAAAAGATTATTTACGTGTACTGAACTATAAAATATTCTTTATAGATTATAATAAAAATGACAACACAAGTGACTGTCACATCTGTAAAGTATATGTAAAGTATATACAGCAGTCGATGAAACCATTTCCCGTTTGTCGACGATTTTTTCTGAGGTTCTCCGTTCTATTTCCTTTTTTAATGCAGCTACTTTTCAGACAGTCGAAAGACGAAAATGTGTCAAACGTATCAATCTTTTGACGGTGATGGCTGCTGGCTTTACTTTCTTTCCAATATTTTCCAGATCGTGTGATTCTTTAATTCTTCTATAACAATGGTATAATCAAACTACGGATTTTCACGTGTTAAAAGCAGAAAAAATGTAAATTATTTAAGTAAAATAACTTACACCAACTTCTGAACATTTCACCCACCATTATGTAGTAGAAAGTCATAAGAAACGTGTTACAATATATATACAAAATCAATTATAAAAGAATTGTAAGATAAACAACGTTTAATGAAAATCAATATTGCTAAATAGGCGAGTTTAAAAAAAGAAACATTATATTTCATCTTTAATATTTTTCAGATAAATGTATCTTATTGCATTAAAAATAAAAATGTCTGCGCTGGGTCATTTGCATATACCTGTAACACAAAAAGATTTTCTAGGACTGTCATTGAAAAGAATTAATAATGGCATAAAGATACCAATCAGTTTGATACAAATACAAAAAATATCATCTTTACGAATAATTAACATTCATACACACAAAAGACCGAGTTCTTTGGTTCAGGACGAAAATTCGATTGTATGAATAAAATGTCTATTCTTGCAAACAGTAGACAAACATTTTATGAAAATGAGAAAAGATGGAATTTAAACACGTGTTCTAGAACTGTTTTCTTCAAGTCATAACTTCAAGCCATAATATGAGCACCGTCTGTATCCTCAAATACAAATCCTCAAAAAAAAAAAAAAACCATTTGTAAGTGCTGATACAAGAAAGTAGAAACTAAAAGTCTACCATGTGTGTGATAAAAATTTAAAGATATCTTAGTAATTACTCTAAACGAGACGTCTTCGAGGAAACGTTCTAGAGGTACTTGAACTGAAAAGACAGCTGTAGAATACCAAAAAATTACACCCTCGGTTCTTATAACATCCAGACGAACAGTGAACAGAAAACCCGAACAGAATGAAGCAAGAGACCTAGGGGTACTAGCGCAGACTGTATAAATTCATAAATAAGTGTCAACGAAATAAAATAACTAAAGAGGCCGCACAATGTTACACCCATTTGTTCTAAGAATGCATTAGGAGAGACATTCAATTGACACATAACCCTTAGCTGATGGAGGAAGTGAAATATATATATGAAGGAGGTTCAAAGGGAAGTCTTGCCACACATCAGCTTTTTTGTGCGACATATAGTAGTAACTCAAAAGTAAAGTTACCTTTTGGGAGACCAAAATACAAAATTACCAATGTTAAATAAATATGGAAAATTTAGGTTTGCTTTTTGTACATTTCAAGGAGTAACCTCTCATCAGAAGCACAAAGCTGCAAAGACTATATAAACTCGAAACAAATGAAAAAGCAAAAAAGCAAGCAAGAAGATTGGAATGTGAGTTTTGTAGGAAAACATGTAGAACTCTGTCGAAGTTTATGTAAGAATGAATTATTCTTATATACAACAACATATTAATGTAGGCAAAATTCTTCGTTTTTCATCGTTCCAATACATTCCAACAAACAACTGCATCAACGAGAAATGCATTAAAACAAGAAATTCGCAGTTAGATTCTGGTCGGGACACAAAATAGAACAAATAAGACTTTTTGTGAAAAGTAGTAAATTCGTGCAATTTCGACAATTTTTCTTCTAGGAAACATAGAGCACATGCAAATGCCATGTAAATATTCACATGAGAGGTTAACAGATTTTAATGTATAGAGTTAGGCTTTTTGGTGACCTTATAATTGCACCAAGCATGAAATTTCCTACATCAAAATTAGACCACTTCTATTGTTTTCTAAACAAAAACGGTATAAATGTATAACACATAAAGTTTTTTTTTTTGTGTAACCGCGTGATTTTAGTCTCTTTTAATTCTGATTATCCATAAACCTTTAATCTTGAAACGACTTTTTAAGGATGTTCGCTGCTCTCATTCAGCCATTGCTGTCAGATTTTCAAACTCCACGGGTTTTATCAATTTTATAGCACAAATATTTTTGCACAGTTATCATATTTCCATCAAACATACCTTAAAATGTCATTTGATAAATTTTTATGAACTTCTTGTTATTTCTTCTTGGTTTTGATATAGAGAACATACTAAGCCAAAACCTATGAAAAATCAAGAGAAACCATTTTCCCGCCAAATTTTCAAATGCTCAGATCTCGTTTACGAGCACACAGCCCCATCATTTTTTTCTCATAATTTTATTCGAGTATACAATGTCTCGAACACTATCATGACCTTTTATTTTTAAACAGAGTAGCGACGAATAAAAATCAGTATTTTATGTTAACTATATGTAACATGTATTTACTAGAAAAGATAAAATGTTTTATACGGATTGTATGACTCACATATGATAGGACAGAAGTATCATGCTAAATGTTATACCCAATATATCATAGAACAATTAAAGTTGGTATCTTGTACAGTTTTCGCTACGGTATGAATCTTTGTTCATTGTTGAAGGCCGAAATGTAACCCGTAGATGTTTCATTTTTCAATTAAGACTTAAATGGATGACTGTCTCATTTCTCATCGGCATAAATCTAAACATTCTTCATTTGTTTAGACCCGAAAAATCGTAGTATGTAAACTAATGCGATGAAATAATGTTATTTAATGTAGTTGTTCATGCAACTGAATAGACAACAAGTTCTTTAACTTGTATAAATGGTCACAAAAACACTATTTAGAAAAGGCTGACGTCATGAGGATTCATTATTTTGGAAGCGAAGAAACCGAAGGGCCAGACAAATGTTCAAGTCAAAAGACACGGCAATCTCGACAGCACGAACATGACATATATACATATAAAACCAAAATAAAAATAAACACAAAACCATGAACAATGCGGATCCCACAAAAACGGGGTGAACTCAGGTGGTCCGGAAGGGTAAGCAGTCCCCCTCTATAAAGAATACATGGACTATATGATGTAAACCAATGTCCGGATGTTTTACACCGAATATTTCTCTTCCTTTTTGTATAAAGACTGGAGGAAGACAGCTTAAGTTCATGCAACTATGTTGCAGCTGCTAATAATGCTTGGAAGGCTATAGAATCATTCTACGTTTAAGTCCATTTAAACTACTACATGTAACTGCCATTTTAACCAATTCAGACAATTTTTGAAGCATACACTATCGAGGTGACTAGATAGATTTTCGACTTTTCCACTAAGACTTCAAGGTTGCATTCTTCTTACAATAAAAACAAAGACAACGAAATTTCCCATTTTTACTTCAAAATTACTTATTCAAAAACTAAAGCCGGATAAAATTCTGAGAGGGGACCACCTGAAGACCATTCTACTAAAGTTTGGTTCCAATTGGCTCAGCAGTCTCAGACAAGAAGATTTTTAAGTGATTTTCCCATAAGGTCCCATGTTAAACTAAGTTTGTTTGTGGTCGCCATCTTGGTTCGTCGGTGGGGATGCCGGATACAATTTTGGTAGAAGACCATCTAAGGACCATTCCACTAAAGTTTGTTTCCGATTGGCTCAGCAGTTTTAGACAAGAAGATTTTAAAGAGAATTTCCCATAAGGTCCCATGTACAACTAAGTTCCACTGTGGCGGTCATCTTGGTTCGTCGGTGGGGATGCCAGATAAAACTTTGGTAGAGGACCATCTAAGGACCATTCCACTAAAGTTTGGTTGCAATTGGCTCAGCAGTTTCAGACAAGAAGATTTTTCACTGAATTTCCCATAGTGTCCCATGATAAACTAAGTTCGGCTGTGGCGGCCATCTTCAACCTTGGTCGGTGGGGATGCCGGACACAATGTTGGTAGAAGACCATCTAAGGACCATTCCAGTAAAGTTTGGTCAAAGCAATTTCAGACAAGAAGATTTTTTAATACATCAACCCCCTTTTGTTTTATTTTTAGTAACGGCGGCCATATTGGATGGCCGATCAGGATGACGGGTAAAATTCTGAAAGAGGATCATCCAAGGGCCATTCCAACAAAGTTTGGTCAAAATTGGCCTAGCAGTTTCAGAGGAGAAGATTAAAATGTGTAAAATAAAAACGGACGACGGACGCGAAGTGATGGCAAAAGCTCACATGGCCTTTTAGGCCAGGCGAGCTAAAAAGACAGCTGTGAAATTCCATGATCGCCACTGAAATGATCACCTATGGAAAAATGGAATGGAAAAATTCTGAGGTATTTCTAGCATTATCTTTTGGTTTCACGTTCCGCTATATACATGATATAGATGGTGTTCTTTCTTTGAATAATTCTAAATTTGGTGACTATGTTGACCGCATCTATCCAATAGAACTTGAAATCAAGGATACTACAGAAACGGAAAGCCACTGAACCTAGGGTTTCTCAAGGAAAGATTAAAGTAATCACTCCGTAAGCAATTTTGTCCGGTACAAAATATCCATTTTACAAATTACATCGGATATTTCCCGCTGTCGTGACAACAGATTCGTTCCTATACCGGATGTGACTAACAAATTGTTACATCGATTGCGACTATACACCGGCTTTGTCTACTGAATAACACAACTAATGCCACAAGTGAAGTGGGGGTTGGTTATTCTTCAGAAACACGTGAACTCACCCTAGTTTTTTTGGGGTTCGTGTTACTCAAGGTTTAGTTTTCAGTCTTGAGTTGTATTGTGAGTGCTGTGTTTGTCCTTCGTTTCTATTTGTTGGCCACGATCTTGTTTGTCTTCTGATTTAACGATTTCTACCTGCCCCTTTGGTATCTGCGATTTTTTTCTTTTTATGAGACTGACCATTGGCCCATTTATACACATCGCAGTCACATGTTCGGGAAGTCATCACATGAGGCGATACCACCAAAAATTCGATTTTTGCAAACCTAAGAAATTTGAAACTTGTTTTTGAAGGAAGCATTCTATTGAAACCCCTAAAACTAGAAATCTTAGTCTTGAAATGAAGTCTGGCCATTACCCTTTTGAAATAAAGACTTTTCTGGTAAGACCTCTGTATACAAGGGAATTCGAAGATACGAAAAAGGCAGACAGAAATCGTTAAGTCGGAAGACAGAGAAGACCATGGCTAACAAAAGAAAATGAAAGACAAACATAGAACTCAGGACACTACACTGAATACTAAAGCTAGAGTAACACAAACCCTACAAAAACCAGGGTGATTCAGGTGCTTCGAAGGAGTAAGCAACTCCTGCTCCACTGGTGGCACCCTTCGTGTTACTCAGTAGTCAAATCCGGTATATAGTCACAACCGGTATAGGGGTTTTTGAGAAACACATGGACAGGACCAAAAAGCGACAATAGCTGTGTAATGGTTAAACTGTTTGAGAATTTGACTAATGGTGAACTTTTTCTCCATTAGTTTACTGGATTCCAACGAATACAAACATGTTCTTTCACGCAACAGTAATTTGCGAGGTATGCTTTACAATTTCTCCATACAACTGAAAACATTAACAACTATTTTACAAAAAGACAAAGGCAAACTATCAATATAAAAAAAATATATACAAGAGTACTACAATGTATATTTCGATTTATAATTTGAGATACATTCTACTGAAGTATATATATAGGAGGTAAACATCATATTGAGGAATATAAGTAATGGCCGATGTCTTTGTATATTTTCTTACTGAAAATTGCTTGTACTGACACTACCAATGAACTATTACATTTATTTGAAGTTTTATCAAATTTATATGCTGACAACAAAAATAATGATGTTAAATACCTGGGATAATGTGCATATAATCTGCTTCAATTGTTCTATGATTAAATGATGATAACTACATGTAATGGCAAATCACGTTCAACCATGGTCTTGGTAAATAACATCAACATGAAGACATAGGTTTTAGGTACGATCATCATAGCAGTGATGTCTAAGTGAAAGTATCTCATGAGGTATATTTGTATTTGTTAAAATTTGGAATATGGTTAAATAAGTTCTCTGTGGTATGGAAAAGGCATTACCATTTAATGCATAATTCTTTGACGGAAAGCAAAGCAGATAAACAAATGACAAGAAGAATACTAGGTTTAAAGAAATATCCTGATCCAACGGGACAAGGGTTTTCGTAGCCATCTATGTTGTTACAAACATCATCTGGATCTCTGCCTCTATTGAGGTAACCATAACGAGTATACTCATCTGTTGTAGCAAGAAACCAGTTTGAACCTACCAATTCTAAGTTGGCACCATTTACAAACCTCGTTATGTTGAATAAACACCTAAAATAAATAATGAAAAGGCTTGATAACATTTTAGTTAAATTCATTGAAATTTACCAAATTTTATTTAATAATGAATATGCAGTGTTTCTACATAGATGAAATGTATCTTGTTCAGTTAAGGTAAACCGACGTGCTTGAGAGCCAAGCATGTTGCAAACGCAGACCGTTGACATGAAAAAGATATACGAAAGAGCACTATGCACACTGATTCTCGAAACCAGAGAGATCGAAAAAATTTGTTGACATTCTACCGACCGAAAAGTCTCCATGACACGAACTAAATAAAAACAACCATCAAAAGGATAAAAAAATGAAAATTTCACATTTCCTGCAAAAATACATTTTTTATTCCTCCACAAAGCTTTTTTATAATAAAAACGGTAATGCTATCAAAAATGCTTGAATTAATTTGAGATGCATTTCACAAAATGAATAATGAAAAAGCTCATAAAAATTTAGAATATAAATGGTTATGTTTCACCCCCTAACAAGTATATCCCAAAACAGTAATAGATAGTTCATAGGGTATATTGATAATATAATTTGCTCTTTTATGGAAAATACATACAAAGAAATCCCACCAAAATCTGATAGAAAATACCTCTTGTAGTCCACCCCCTCCAAAAATGCACAGAGCTAGATTACCAAATATTAATACCTATATCTATGTATTACCAAAATCAATGTGTCTTAATATTTATAGAATCGGTTTACTGGATCAAAAGTTATCGCGCGGAATTTCGAATGTCTACAAAAACTAACGACAACAACATCAAAGCCAACGCCAATGACAGCACCATACATTGTGATACAACACAATGTTTTGTTAAAAACTGGCCATATCGCATGTGGACTGTAAAGTTTGCTCTTACTGTAAAACTAAATAAACCATTCATTATGTTACAGAACAGATGTACTAATCTCATACCTATAGCTTAGTGTTCCTGCACAATCCTGAGTCATGTAACTCCTCGTTTCGTTTTCAGTAAGATTCGATGACTGTTTATACAACAGAAAGATATATGTATGATTGACATAGTCGGGAGGAGCTGGTCCACTGTACGGCTGAATGACGTCACCAGACGCTAAGTCATTTCGGACAATATTTATAACTAGCATATGAATTAATGGTAAATCTGGAGTGCCCGCAATTGGATTTGGTACTGATATATCAACACACAGCAAGGTATACGTATCTGTAAATATTATGCAGGGATATGACATTTCATATGAATTATTATTACTGTTGTTGATAAAAAAATAATGTTTTTTTTATCAAAACAAAACTCATACTTGGTATTAAAGGTGATAAGCAAAAACAAAAAATAATATTTCATTAACAACAGAAAAACAGAGGGAATTTACAAATCTAGAGGTCTCCACAATGCCTTCAACAAGGGTGGCATACCACTCCTTGTGAAAAACTCTAAATTGACCTAAATAAAAAACGTGTATTTGAAAAATAATACTGCTATTCCTGAATATTATAAAAAAAAGTACATGTGACATATATAACACATTTTTACAGGTTTTGAATGTCCTCATTCTCATCGTTAACTTTCCATTTCTTGACCGGTGTCGAAAATGGTCCGCTTTGCGCGATTGTACGCTACTGCTCTAAATATTTCAACCTTATAATAATCAAAAAAAATTTACTTTCGTTTTTAGTTTATAATTATCGTAACTTATATCTAACAGGTTAAATTTTCACAGAACGGATATCGTATTCACAAGTTGCTGAAGACATTCACCGATCGTTCATGAGACTGGCCACAATATTTAAATTCTGATTAGATATCCTACACTCTGTTGTTTTGCTTAATGACTGCATCTATAATGAAAGCACAATATGTGTTTGTCCTTAAATTAACAACCGCATTATAACATCTGTTTTATCATCGTGTTATGAAATAAAAAATAAAGCTTGGATATCTGAAGACAGATGTTTATTCCTGAAGAAATAGAGCGCACTTGCAAAAAAAAAAAATGATTCGTTAAATTCTATGGACGACGGACCCCACGTAACGACGAAAACTCATACAGAATTCGGCTAAAATTGTCATGGACATATTAAACGTGATGTGAAATTTTGTGTGTGGATTAACCTATAGATCGTAACGAGATTTTGTGAGGTTGAAAAAGCTTGTATGAAAACGATCAAAAATAACTTTTGATGTCAAAAATAATGGATCGTTTCGGGAATAACCTTACGAGTTCATTCGCTTCGTTTTATAAGAATCTATTGTCATACACGAAAAAATGAATAAAAAAAACCCCTTTTCACAAGAATTTCATATAGTTTTAACCGTGTGTAAATCGTAGTAAATATTACCTGAGCAATTTTCTTGAGAACTACGACGAGTTTTTAAGTCCCAAGACATAGTTTCTGACTTAAACATACGACAAACCGTTTGCGTTCTTCAACACTTCTTCTATGATATTTAGAAATGTAATATTTGGCGAAAACCCATAAAAAGCTTCTTGTAGTTTCACACCTGAAATTCCATTCATAAAACGACAATGAACTCATCCATCATGTTTTGGCTGGCAAGTGGACACACTAATTTGCATATAAATGCGACCTTATAGCAATAGCTGAAAAAAAAACATTTTAAAGAAAAAAATACTGCACAGAATCGATATCTTAAACTAAACTTTATTTGAAGAAAATCATCATAGTGGTTGGATAATCCAATTTCTGTGGCTTTGTTTATGTACCAGCTGCAGAAGTGATACGTTACCTTCGAAATGCAAAACTTTCTTTTTACAAACGAAAATTCACGCAATTGCCCCCACCCAGAATTACCGCGGTAAATATAAGAAATTCAGGACTAGTTCTACCATACGGCAAGTTTAACAAAATTTTACTATAGTAAAAACAATATATAAATTTGTGCATCTTCAATTAAAAAAGGGCATATTATACTCTCCTGTATTTAAATAATTTTTTTTTTCAAATTTTCTCACTTAGTTCATAAATATGCGGACAAAAATGTGTGTATTTTGATTATTACAAATACGGCGATGAATATTGTCATGCCTGGCAAATAAGATTACAATTATTGTCCACTTCGTTGTTTCTACTGATACATGAGTTTTCAACTAATACCAGGGGAATTGTTTACAAAGTTTGGCCTCCAAAAGTTAATATGAACATGGATTTTGACCCCAAAATTCTGCAAAGTTTCGTGCAGTATAAGGCAAAATTATGCGTAGAATTGTGGAGAAATCCTTGATTCTTATTTGTAATAAATATTTAGGGCAACAGTCGATTTGTTCAGTTGTAATCGTTGCAAAATTGCAATGTGGTATATGAAACGTCGAATTCCCTCACAAAATCTCGGTACGGACTATAAGTAATCATTTACTATATTCATTCGATGCTCTAATTTTCCTGCAGCTACACTCAAAACATGTACATAGATTGATTTGTTTAGGTTTATACATCTTGAATTTTTGGCTACCATAGAAATGTTTATTATAATTAGCTTATATATAATATATAAATAATGCATTTGGAATCGACGATTTGAAATGTTTATGTTTTGCTTTGTATTAAGAAATACTTTTGTCGTTTTAAATTCTGTAAATTGTTGCATCGGCCAGCTGTGAAGTGTTTTTGTGACGGTGTGGACAATTTTTCATTTATTATTTATTTAATAAATGTTAGGTGCACGACTAGTGAGCTGATCCCGTAATGATTACGGTGATTCGTTTTAATTGATTAATAATTTTATTCGGTGGCGGAACGAATTGGAACAGAAACATACATTTTTTATAAAATAAAGTAATTTATAGTTTTAAGATTAAGTGGTCTACAAATAAAGTGCTAGTAAACCGCTCAACTACTTTAATATCTTGTTACTGGTTGGCTAACAACCGTTATAATTTTTTTTCAATTCCAAGAGCATGGACTTACCACTAATTAAAAACATTTTAACAGAGATATGAGTAACTGCAACTACAGTACAAGCTAAGAATAGTTTTAAAATGTAAATATTTAACATTTTTGAAATTTTTATTAAATAAAAGATAAAAAAGACTTAAAAGAAATGTTAAAACCTAAATCATTTAAAAATCATTTAAGAATTAACAAAAAAGACCTTTATAGCGCTTTATTGGGTAAATAAACAGAAATTCCGGATAAATTCGAATATTTCTCAAGTACATGTAGAATATAATGATGATTTTCATTAAAAGCATATCTGGAACCTTCAAAGTAACTTTGAAAGGTTTATTTAATAATAAATGAAAATTTAAACAGTAAACATAATTGTTATCTAATGCTTTAGGAATACATTTTAATTACTCTTCGATGATTGTGGTAAATCTATGAAACCATTAATCACATATTCTCTTGAAATATTTATACTTTGGTCAAACTATGATTTCATCTTCATTAATCTGATTCATTGAGTGATAGCCATGACAAATCTAAAACATAAAGTCAAAGAAATCTGGCTCCTTTAGAACGAAATTACTAAACTAATGACGTAAATAAGAGGGAAGTTATAGAATTAATAGTAATGATAGTCATATATGGCTAAAATACTATTCAGACATAAATAAAACAGAAATAATAAGTTTGTGAATTGTATAATGTTACCTAGAGTTTTTATGCAGTAGTAGAAATTCTTTAATCCTGAAATCTCCAATTTGTCAGTTTCGCATTCTTATTTCAATGTTTAAAGAAACCGTTAGATTTAAGTACATTAGTGTTGATTCTGTCATTTTAATGAAGAAATGCATCATTTTATCACCTCTATGCAAAGCCTTATCCACAAACAATACAATGTTTGTGCTAATTTTTGAGGGTGAGGGGTATTATTTTTTATTTTCAGATAGAAAATTGTCCAAATTTGCTTCAAAATAAAGATAATTGATGTAGTAACAAAATAAATCTAACATTACAACATTCTCTTAAGTAGTTTTTTAGCAATCTGTCATAAACTGTTTTAATTGAGAAAAATCTGAAATCTAAAAAATCCCCTATTTTTCTTAATTTTGGCTACAAAAATAGATTTGCTGAACTTTTTTTGACTTATCTTGGTGCAACTTATCATTCAAAAGATGTTTAATGAAAAATTTCTCGAAAAGTGGCAAACATTCACAAAATAACAAAATTGAAAGCCCATTTTTTTTTCTTTTCAGTCTATTTTTGTTAGGGGCAGGAATAAACTTTTACCGATTAAAGTAAGGAAAGAAAGCCTATATATTTTAGGCTCATTTGAAAGGTTATGCCTGCAGCTTTCCATTGATACAAAATTGATAGGTCTTTCGTAAGAAATGGTGCTGTCAGGGCTCTCGACAACATACTTACCTTGAAAAACTAAAATCTAAAAAATCTGAGGGTGGTACTAAACTTTGGCCTGGTCTGGTTTTAATTGGCTCAATTGTTTCGGACAAGTATTTTGACAATTAATCCATAATTTTCTATGTGAAACTAAGTCGAGTAGTGGTAACCATGTTTTACAATTTGCTTAAAAATAATGATTTAGGTAGAGGACCGTAAATTATTATGAGAGAGATATTATAAGATCGTCCTTGCAATTCAAAAATATCAACTAAAAAAACGGTTTCTGACTAGAAGACAATTGACCGAAATTCCCATATAGTATTGCGGCTGCCGTGTTGAATTTCTGATTACTAAATTACAATTTTTGACCATCAAAGGAACAATCCTTTAATAAAACTAGCGGCTCAGAATTCTGATCCTGTATCGCTCACCTTACATTGGGCCAATCGAAAACAAACATTAAATGAACATGAGTGGTGTTTAAAATTAAGGATCTTTCATAGATGTTTCCAATCAAATATTATTCTATTTTGCAGAGCGGTTTCAGAAATCTTTTAAGGAATCAGCCAAACAAAAACAAGAATCATCCATGGCGGCCATGTTTCAAGGCTGATCGAGAAAAACTTATAAAATTTTATGAGGAACCTTGCATAGATACTGTTCTATTTGGCCAGACAGTTTCACAGGAAAAGATATATTTATGAATATGCCATTCAGAATCAAGAACAAAATCCAAAAATCATTTTATGATGCAAAAAAAAAAAAAAATCAACTACCAAAACGGTTTCTATCAGGTAGGCATTTTAGCAAAATTCGCATAAAGTCATGTTAAACTATAGCAGGACGTTTGCAATCAAAAATACAGTATGATTACTTTATCAGCAAAATTCAGCTATCAAAAAATTGTTTGACAAAATGACCTTTGACCAAATTCCCATTGTTCCATTGTTAAACTTAAGTCGAGTCGAAGGAGCCATATTGAATTTCAAACCCGCATCAAAATTATAATTTGGAAGTGGGCCATCAAAAGAACATATTCCAAAAAGTTTCTTTATCAAAAAGGTTTTTGACAAGAAGATTTTTTGACTCAAGATTCTATCAGAGATATATATAAGATAGAAAAAGAAGTATCAAAAGGATATGAATGACCCTCACTTTCTTACAATGCTAATTTTGTGCAATTTTTGTCAATTTCTAACTTTAAGCGTTCATATTTTTTATTTTTGAAAATCTTTCAAGTTCATTTCTCTGCACAGTAAGTAAGACAGGAATCATGTTATATTTAAAAGAAATTTAATGATCTGCTTCAATACCTCAAATCCGATTCTTTAAA
>JARWCS010035903.1:0-16474 GCA_034783895.1 Geukensia demissa
TGTTGGCCATGGTCTTGTCTGTCTTCCGACTTAACGATTTCTGTCTGCCCCTTTGGTATCTTCGAATTCCTTTTAAGTGTAAGCTAGTATATATGATTGGTAGTTTGGTAAGCGAGTACACCTTTACTGTTTCCAATTATAACATGTATGACACAAGATCATATGATCATCACAAGGTTGTACACATTAGGTACAATTAGAAGGTGAGTGTCGTTGTCACTGGATTTTATTTGTGCCTTTTGATTAATCAATACTGCTTAAGGGTCAGTGTGTTAATTATTTTTGTTATCTTCTCATGCAAACCCAGAAACAGTGGTGACAGGTCCTAGCTTTGGCTAGTAACGATTTACCCCACTGCCAGAAGCCCTATCGAATTTTTGTTTACGCGGGAAATAAAAGCATTTCCATTTTAATGTTTTCAGATGAAATTGACGTAAATTTCAGTTTCATGTTGTTACTGCATTTACAAATATTATAGAATAAAACGTCATTGAAAAAACCACCCATTAAAAAAATCGGTTTTTATCTCTAGTTGGTGCAAATAACGCCAGTGATATTGTGACGTTGCAAGTATTTGTTTTGTGACGTTAAAAAGTTCAGGAAAATGCATGTATATTTAAAATTGGTCGGTTTTTTTTAGTTCCGCACTGAATAATGGGTGTATCCGGTCGGAGAAAAAAAGGCTTGTGACAGCGGTTATAAGCTGAGGTACGAACGTTGACCGTTGTTTGGAGCTTGCTTCTCATGAAGAGGGCTGTCAAAATAATCCTTTATTAAATGTTGTACATATATTGCCTATGGTGCAATGCCTTCATGACTTTGTTTAGCGATTTTTGGGTCATCAGTTTCATCATAAAGTTGAATTTGGCTGCACAAGTTTAACGTTGAGCCAGCTAATAGAAAGTTTATGGCTTGGTCAAGTGATTTAAAGCCTTTGAGGACGGACTGGTGGAAGCGATATACACTTTTCTACAACCTGTCCTATTCAGTAAATATACCAATTGTCGCCCCTCTAAATACGTAGTAGTAGTTTATCTTAGACATAAATACTTTTATTTGCAGGTATAATCTATTGCAGAGTTTATTGAAAATCTTTAAAATAAGTCTTTTCTATAATTTTATGGACGTCCCCATTTCAACCTGAAGTCTAGCCCATGATTTACAATTATCATAAGTGTTTGTGTGATTCATATTTCCAACACGGGTTTCGCATGTTTGGTTACACTGCTTATGCTTAATGGACGTGAAGAAATTTATATTCGGATGAAATATGCGCGAATCAACAGAAGTGGAAACAAATATGTGCGTGACATAAATGCTATATTTCGCCTCTCGAGCTCACAGCTTTAAAACATAAGTACACAAAACGGACAAAACAGAAAGTACAGCCTGTTTAACCCTATGAAAACTAGGGCAGGCGCTCCGGGAGGGTCAACAGCTCATTCCGCCTATAGTGGCATCTGACGGCATTTTTTTCATGCCCTCGTCCTGAATATGCATGAATATTTTGCCTCTGGACGTTAAACACCATTCAATCAATCAATCAATCAACCAGATGTAAGTTTGGGGCAGACATTTCTGTATCTTTTTTATCCTTAATTTCAAGTTTAGTGTGATAGACGCTACCGACATATAGTCACAAAATTGAAAATCATTTCGTGAATGTACATCATCTATATATCGATACATAAATGAAAAACCAAAATACCTAGCCAATTTTTTATTCGCTGTAGAAAGCTCTGTTTGCTCCATACAGAGGATAGGTATACTGTGTGCCTTTATTTTCTATAGAAATGCCAAGTCTGTTAAAAACTACTACTGCCGAACATAAAAAGTTGTTAATCACGAAATCAGGCAACCTGCGTATTTTTCTTCGGATGCCTTGTCATAAATTAGAGACATGTTTGTACCTTCCTAAAACCAAATATTTGTTTTGCGTTTGTTATCTTTTATATAAATAGAAAGATTGTGATTAAATTAAATGTTTTTTTCTGATAACGATAAATTTCATCATCCACATTTTAATTTTATCGTTCAACTGGAAGTATAAAGCACAGAAAACATAAAAATATTGCATCATTTTGTATGCCAGAAAATGATAGATTATTTAGAGAGTTAAAACAGACTGATTTTATTTAGTACGATTAGTTTAGATTGTATGTTTACTCGCAATTCACCTTGATTTGGGAAATATTTTAATGTGAGGAATTTTCAAACATTAAGATTACTATTGTGAACAAATGTTGAAAGTTTAAGATTTCGATTCAATTATTTTGTCACCACTTTCTTAAATTCCTCTGATTAGAAAAGGAATAATGCATGAAATTTACTAAACAATGATTTACAGAAATTTGATGCATTTGCTAAAATTCTAAAACACTGAAAATACGGAAAGACTTGCACTGAGTAGTTGTCCCTGCCGTCGGATTTGACTTCCCATTTCTATTTGTTTGAATTTGAGTGCTTCTTTTGCTATGTTAGATCTTTGACTTCCTATATTTCGGTTCTAATGCTACTGATAAGAGGATACTCCTTGAAATGTACATAAAGCATTCCCAAATTTTTCCATATTTATTCAACATTGGTAATTAAGCAGGAAAAATGCAATTCGCGACCTTTTTTGTCGTGCCCAGATTAATTGAAAAGTTACGACGCGAACTGATTTTGAGAAGTTTCTTGGATCTTAAGACATATTTAGTACAGTGACACGATTTCCAATACCTCAATTTGAAAATGGGTATATTCAGCAGGTGTCTATGAATATGCTAAACTTGAGTACTACGTTCTTATTTTCCGGTGGGTCCCTCTAGTTCATAAATATGTTTGTTTTGTGATTTTTTTGTGTTTTTGCAAGACATTTAGAATCATGTCGTACCAGTCTTGAGCATACCAGCGATATAAAACTTTTAATCTTTTATATCACACCTACACCAAATATGTATATTATATAAAACAGATGCCATTTTCTAGTTTAAATTTAAAAAAGATGATTTCACGTAGTTTCATGTCATTATAAGGCAATTTAGTCATTTATGTTTGATACAGTGATCTGAATTTAACGTTTTTTATGAAATTATCAATTATTACAATAATTGTCATGCGGGGTAAAATGTTTGATATATCACACCGCTTTTTATAACATCACATTGCCTTAGTTCGGCAGCACTAACATGTATATATAAAACAAAGTGTTTAAGGCTGAGGGTGCGAATAGAGCCAAAGTGTGCACAAGAATCAACGTAAAAACCTCCATTTGGACTTACAGTATACAAATTAAATAAATAAAGCTTAATCATAATGTCGACCGAATAATATCCGGAGTTATGACTCAAATCTTTCCAAGATCAAGTTTCTTTTTCGCTTTCGCTAAAGGTTTTGATGTTTAAATAACGATCAACGAAACAAATAAAGTAATCAATCATTTTACAATTAATAACATATAGGGGCCTGGGTGGCCGAGTGGTCTAGGCAGATGATTTAAACTTTAACTGTACAAATCACTGTTGCCTATCACCTACATGTATACGACCCGAGTTCGAGCCTGGCTTTGTACTATACAAAAACGGATTGAAATGGTCTCGTATCGCAAGTGCTAAGGTTTGTCTGTTACCTGCTCTATGTCGGTGGTTCTCTCCGGGTACTCCGATATCCTCCACCAGTAAAACTGACAGCCATGATATGACTGAAATATTGTTGAAAGTTGCGTTAAACCCCAATAAAAAATAAATAACATATATATAACTTCCAACTGTTGGAACTTCAAATGGGTGCCAATATCGGTTGTGACTAACACTGAATTTCCTAAACACTGGCTAAGACTATCGAGTAACACGATGCGGCGCCGCACTAGTAGGAATGGTCTTTATTTTTATTCCGGAGCACATTTTCTTTACCTCTTGTTTTTAAGGGTTCGTAATGCTCCATGTAGTATTTTATATACTTAATTTGTCTTTCGATTCATTTTGTTTGACTGCAGTCTGTACCAATATCAATTCCTTTGGCTGAAGCTGCGGAAAACTGATTTGTTGGACGGACAAACGGATGATGTGCAAACCGAAAACACCAATTGCGGTAAGGAATCCTTGCCTCTTTGCAGACAATCGCAGTATTTATCTAGATAGACAAGGAAATATTTAAACTGTGACGAGAAAAGAAAAGTGACTCTAGATCTGATTTCTAATATGTATTATACATACTGGAAGGCAGATTCGTCTTAACAGTTAATGGGTTTTTAGCGCACATTTCAGGTTAGATTTTGTTTGCAGAAAGATTCAGTTTTAAATAACGGTAATAGAATGTAAACGTTACCGTCGATTTTAATTTCTTTAACCTAATATTTCCTGATTTTCCCGTTTCATTGCTTTAGGCGTAACTGAATATAACTTTGAGTAAGCGTTACTTTTTTTTAAATCAAACTTTTGTCAGTCATTATTTGTAAATTTTCACTGAATATATCTGTTTTTTCAACAGGCATTAGTGTTAATATTAAATAAACAAACGTGCTCTAAAACTGTATAAAAGCAGATGAAAATAGCAGGGCAGCTTAGACGGACATGTTGAGAAAAGCGGCAAACTCCTGGACAGTTCGACACGAGTTATGCTACAACAGAATGATGATCAAAACATGAGGACACAGACTCCACGAAAAACGGGAGAGTACCTTGGTAATGGTAAAATGTTTACCTCTTTAGAGCCACACATAAACCAGTCTATCGGGTTGCTCCACATCTGGTAGATTTTTTTGATATTTTCATATTTTAAAAATAACCTGATAGTTCATTGTATTAAGTTTCTTAAAATACATATTGCTAATATTGACCATTCAAATAACGTACGAGAAAAAAAACGTAATGGATACCAACATTGTAGTTGTGATTTTATTGTTTGGCCAAAGAGGATAGACCAAATTTTTTCTGAGATCTATAATATTTGAAGATATCGGATAAATAGATCAATAATCGTCGTTCGATCCATGTGGTGGATAAATGGCCAACTTAACCCATATATCCAAATTAGTTTATTAAAATTTTGTTTAAGCATGTGTAGCCAACAATCCGCTAAACGTTTTATGTGTAAATAAGGAATATTACAAATATTGTAGCTCACGGCTAATTGCAAGAAATTTTTTTCTTTTAAATCAAATACTGTAACATGAACGTATCTTGAGGTAAATAACGTGATTTTGTTGTTAGTATTTCTTCCAAAATAAAGATTTATAATAAATATACATTGATATTTTGCATCTGGAACTAGTAATACAATATTCAGTCAAATAATCGGCAGTCCAAGATGTGTAATGATTTTGTACAAAACCAGGGCCGATATAGAAAGTATCAAGCAATGATTTGTTAATAATCATCTACTTTAAAATATGATTCGTCAATTTTATTGTAGCTTAAATAAAGATGTAGATGCAATAGGTGTTAATGTATCAAAACAATTTAACAATAAAGAAATTACAGAATTTTTATATTAAGATCAATTGTCATAATTGTTTTCGTATTTTTAACAGTTAAAAAAAAACATCTGTAGGATTTTTGTGACATTGTCTATAAAAGCCGAACTTCGAGTGTTATTATTTTTTGCATTGGTGCTAGCGTACTCTCTAGTTCTTTTTGTTACACGAAACGGCTTCAAAATATTTAATAATGTCTACAAACTCATTTACAGATTTTTGCCATTATCATTATCATTCTGAAAAACCATATCATCATGCATCAAAATATTAGTATTTATTTGAATGAAAGCAAAGTTATCACCTTACAGACGTTTGAAAATCGTTGTTATCTCTTTTCGAACATGACTTTGTTTTTCGAATTAAATTTGTAAACGCAAGCATCTGTATCTTTAGTATGTGTCGTAAATTCAAGTTAAGTTGGACATATTGTCACAAAATTTAACAATTATCAAATGAATTTTCATCATTGATATATCGACGCATGAACCAAAAGTTCAAACCAACTTTTACTCTATTTTGTAGAAAGCTTTGTATGGTTCATACAAAGATTACGAATATGGCGCACTGTTGGTTTCCATGGTAATACCAGGTCTGTTGAAACACCATATTGCAAAACGTAATAAAAAAATGGGACAATCAAGAAATTAAGCATTCTGCATATATTTTTCTCGCAGTACTTTTTAAAATAAGAAACATATATTAGAGCGTTAGGTTTGTACCTTTCTAGAAACAAATATTGTTCTGCGTTTGTTATCTTTTATGGTAAATGATATATTATTTTTTAAAATTTAAATGATTTTGTCCTGATTACGAGACATCCGTACTTTACTTTTAAATTTATTAATTCAACATAGAAAACATCAGAAGTATTGCATCATCTTCGTTTCGTATGCCAAAAATATGTTTTTGATACTTGATCAATTAAGTAGCCTGATGGAGTTTTTAGATTTTGATTTCATTTAGAACAACAAGTTCAATTTATATGTATATGCACAATTCACCGTGATTCGTAAATACTTTAATGTGTCGAATTTTCTAACATTTAGTTAACTATTGTGCATGACTAAATGTTGAAAATTTGAGATTCTGATGCAATTCTTTTGAAACCTAGAATTAGATATCATTGAGAATAAATAGTAATGCAGAAATCATGTAAGTCAAGGCGTTCTGATTTTCAAAGCTGTCCGTATTGTCACTAAATATGTCCTTGTTCAGTTTTCTGGGCTATTTTTATTTCGTATGTATCTAGTTTTCGATGTTTTTGTCGTCTTTTGACCTCTCTTCCTTTCTGACTTCTCATTTACACTACATGAAGTGACGCGAAAACATGCTAAGAAAAATTTTGCTTTATAATTCATGGTTGATAAAAATCCCAAAAATGAATAAAATGATTTGTTGGTTAGGACTTGTAGGAAGTCTGACATTGGAGACATATACCATGTATACTGAACCAGTCTTGAGCATGCCAGAGAAAAAAAAAACTTTAAATTGAGCGTACTAGTATATCACACCTATACCAAATATGTAAATTAATTTCAACAGACATCATGTTCTAGTTTTAATTTAAAAAAAAGATGATTTCGCTAAGTTTCCTGTCATTATAAGGTAATTGTGTCATTTACATTTGATACAGTGACCTATATTTAATTTGTTTTATTTAACAGTCAGTCATTTCTTACAATCATTGTCATGCGAGGTAAAATGTATTTTATATCACATCGCTATTTATAACATCACATGAGTTCGGCAGCACTAAAACAAAGTGTACAAGGAGGGTGCCGTTTGAGGAGTGTGCCAGAACCAATTTCAATTTGGAATACAATTTACAATTAAAATAACAATAAAGCTAAATCACGATGTCGACCGAAAAATTTCCAGAGTTATGACTTTTATCTATCCGTCACCAAGTTCCATATTATCATTTTCGCTTTAGGTTTTGTTGAAGTTTTGTCAAACGGAAAAATAAGTAATCACTCCGGAGATTTTCTCTGTCGCCTTCATGATTTGGTTGACTAATTTACAATTAATATATAACGTCCAACTGTTGGAACTTCGAATCCGTTCTAATATCGGTTGTGACTTACACTGATTGTGACTAAACACCGGCTATGACTATCGAGTAACACGCTGTGATGCACTAGTGGGATAGGTCTTTTATACCCTTCCAGAGCACATGTACTGTACATCGTATTTATAAGGCCTCGTAAAAAAAGTTGTTAGTTGTGTCAATTTCTATTAATAGTTGAATGTTTATTGTGGGACGATCATTTATAAATAAAAGTAATAGAATATGATTGATTGATTGTTTGTTGCTTAGCGTTTAGTGACAATATTTCATAAATATTCAGGACGAAAACAAGTTAAAAATGATCAATATCGAAAAAAGGGGAAGGATGGGACACAATAGGGCAACGGTTTTTTGACTGCCACAGGAAAAAGGAAATGATGGGAATGAGCATAAAGTTTAGCCTTTTGTAGCGGCATAAACCTACTCTTTTTCGAAAACTACAAAAGGGGTCTTTTACCTGCAAGGAGCGTGGCCTTCTCCAAACACATCACCCTCTATGGTCCACGGCCAGGCTTTCTGTATTATAACCTCACAACCCCCTCCTCCCAACGAGAGGGCCTCCCCTATCCGCCACCTGGGGTTCGAGCCTGGAGAACGCTCCGGTGCCCAGAATACGATATGAACTTTTTCGTTGTTTTTATTTCATTTATTTGTCATTTAAATCGTTTCAACCAGTCTAATTATAATTATAATTTTGAGCAAGCGCATCTTTTTGTCCATCACAATTTTATCTCGTACTTCATATGCTATATTTTTTAATGAAACAAGTATATTTTCAACGGCTTCTTCTGTTGATCATCGATAAACAAAAGTGTCCTAAAAATGTATACAAACAGAGGAAAATATTATGTCATCTAAGAGAAACAAGTCGAGAAAACATGGCAAACTCACTCCTTGCTAAACCTACCCTTTTTCATATTTAAACAATAACCTGCTTGTTCAGTGTATCACATTTTTGGCATACATATTGCTAATAATAACCATTAACAAAACAGGAAAGAATAAAGCAGTAATACATACTCACATTAAAGCCGTGGTTTTATTAATTTATTTTGATTGAAAATGCCACAAACGAAAACCCAATATCTTCCGAGATCTATACTTTAAATCATAATTATTAATTATAGAATATATTTTTAAAGCTTAGTACAATAATTTTAAAGTAAAAGTATCGATGCAATACTGGTAGGACAGCTAAACAGATGATCAGTGTGATAAAGTCTTTATTATCAAGAGCTTAACAGAATATCGACATCTGTTTTTAAAAGTCATAAAAATCTGAAAAACAATTCCTTCTCATGGCAAAAAATGTGAAAATAAAACGTTTTTTCATCAAGGGAATATTTTATGGAGAAACAAATAAAAAAAAACTTCATCATGTTTTTTTTCCTTAAATATCACACCTAACCAGTATCTGCCTCATCAAGGGTATCCCACACATGTTCAATAGGGTTGCAATCAGGCGAATACGCAGGCCATGGTAACTGGTCAACTTGTTGCCGCGGTAGAAAGTCCTGTGTCACATGATCACGATGTGGTGTAGCGTTATCATGTTGTAACAAGACGTTTCTGAGGGTAGTGTCGCCAAGCATATGGAATAAGTTTCATTTGAAGAAGTTGACGATATTTCTCACCGTTGACAGTGTCATGCTGTTCAACTAACCCAGTTCTTTCACCCCAAACTTGTACAGATCAACCTCCAGCCATCACAATACTAACTATATATTCTTCCCTGAATAGTTTACCCTGGTTCGGCAAATCCGGAACCTTTCATCAGATTTATACAACAGAAATATCGATTTATCGTGGGAAAAACATGACGCCAATGTCTAGGAGCGTAATGAAGATGCTACGCCTATTGCAGACATCTTTGCTTGCGCACGGCATTCAACAATGGATGACGAACAGGTCTGCAAGCCTTAAGACCACGATTGGGAGGAGTCTGTTTACCATGAACCGAGAAAGTGTCGCTTTTATCTTATTTTTGCCATTCATTCCGTAAGGTTGAAGCTGATATGATACGGAATGAAATCATCCCTGCAAATGTCTCAACTGGTCCACCATATAACAATTTGGTTTGTAAGTCATTCTCTAAGTGCTACGTTGAATGATTTTGGACACAGTACCCTGACGCATATTCAGTTGGTTTGCAATCTTGTTATGAGTCAAACCTGCGCGACGCAAAGCGACTACTTAGCATCATTTACGTTCAGGGATTAGTGGTGGCATCGATTCTGTAACTAATTGGAAGCTGAGATAGTGGTCACCGTTGTTTTACACACCTATGTAGAAATAGTATTAAAACTAATGTTTGACCGACCTTTGAAAGCCCCATGAATCGCGAGCAAATATGTCGATACATAAATATTAAAATCGGTTTCGAGTCGATATACAACTGAATTTAACCTGTTCTCTTTTAACAGAGAATAAATGCATTAGCTATAAAAGGTTTGATTGTTTTCCTGATATATTTTTTTTTCCATATTTATGACCAAGAGTATATAAGAATTAACGACATCGGGCAAATAGATCCCACCACATCGTCTACTTTTTACTCTTATTGATGGTTGCTTAACGTCCAGTGACAAATATTTCATGCATGTTCAGGACTAGAACAAGTTCAACAATTATCAATATCGAAAATGGGTGGAATGGGCAACTGTTTTTGACTGCCCAGCCTTTTGTAGCGGTATTAACCTGCTCTTTTTGATGGATCAATTGCAGAAATAATTTTCATATTGCCTTATATAATAGTGCAACAAAAAGCATAAATTGCAATTCTATTTTAGGAATCTTCAAAATTTTTTATGTTTAAATAAAATTAAGACCATTGAAAATATGGAAACCCACAACTGATTGCAATCAGATTTTTATTTGTAAATTATTTATTGTAACGAAAAAATGAAAGTATCACGATTTAGCAATTTCTTGCCAAATAAAGTTTTAAGATAACAAAATGTTTTATAAAATTTTACCGGGATCTAATACATGTAATATTCAGTCAAATGATCTGCAGTCCGACATATCTAATAATTTTGATCATTATGGGAAGTGCCATCCAATGATCTGTTAACCCCTCAATTGCGAATCGGCTTGTGGCTCAGGTAAAGTTACAGATGCAACAGATAATATTTCAAAGCACTTAAACTTTAAATTTTAAGTTAAATGTCAAACGTTTTTTTTCTTCAGGTAACATTTAAAAACGCATATTGAGAATTTTGTTCGCTAAAAAGCAATGCCGATACTCATGATACTGACATTTGGCATATATATGCAAGACATGAATCATTTCATCATGGCGTGTATTCCATATTCTGTCTTTAAAACAGAACTAAGAGTTTTCCAGTTTTTGTTCATGCCAGCATGTTCTCCATGCAATGATGTTACTTGATTCTTGAGTTTCCATAACTTCTTGTAGATTTACTTGCATTAAATCATTGTCACCATGATTAATCAAAATATTAGTTTTTATGGCAACTACTTTACAGACATTCATAAATCTTGTTATCTCCCTTGGAGCAGGTCATATTTATCATATGTAGATACGGTGGTAAGGTAAGCAACCAATATTTGTCAAACAAATCTGTTTCATTTTATACCATTTCCGTTAGTTGTGATGACCTACATTCTAGTCTGCTATAATCGGGTCAGAAAGTAATTTAATTGACAGACAAAAGTAGTTTTTTTTTTAATTAAAACCATATATCGAAAAAGTAAGTATTTCTCACTTTACTGGCGAAAAATCATTTTGGAAAGCCATGAAATTAGGGTGTAAATTATTCACATTCTACCCTAAAAAGCAGATATTTCCTGAAACATTTTTTTCATGGGGACAAATTTATCTATTACTTTCACAAAATGTTGTAAGAGTTAAAAGTTATCACAAGTCTTTTTTGTGAATCGTTCACCTGGAATTTTGTTCAGTATTGGCCAAATATTCCTGGACATAATTCTTGAACTGCTTTTGATAGGCATTTTGCAAAAAGTTTCAAAATTGAAATAAGGTACTGTATACAATAGCTAATGCAGGGAATGATAATGTTCTATAAATTGGTTGGATCCGATATCCTTGTCGGTGGATACAGATTTATAAATAAAATATTTTTTTCCCATGTTTTCAATAATTGTTTTTATCATTTGGACAATACCTAGTTTTTTCTTTGGCTATCAGTATCAATAATTATTACACTTAATTAGTCAAAAGTTGTATTGATTGATATTTTGTAGCCTTAGAGGACCAGGTTTCTGAATTATGAACTTACTGTCAGAAACAGTAAGATCTTTTTTTAATGTCGGTACATCTTGTCTTTTGTTTATTTGTAATGTATCGACGTTAAAAATAAATTTTATACTTAAGCCTAAAAATAATGTTGTGTTTCTGATCACCCCCCTTAAAATTAATAGGGTTTTTTTGCTTGACAAATCTTGAAAATTCTATCTTGACTGGTCTGGGACTGGTCCATATTTACAATGTCCATGATGTTAACCATTTGAAGAAACAATGCATTTCGGATCGAATTTGTCACATTTATCATTCAATTCTGCAAATTCTTATGAAAAAAAAAAACAAAAATACATGGGTCAGTCGTAGATTATGATTTTTTTCAAAGCGGTAAAAAGAACTTTTGGTGAGTGTAAACACAACACTTTTTATGCTTAATTTGCGACAATCGTCATTGATGTGTGCCGACCAATAATTCCTGTACAGGTTTACTGACTCAAATAAAAAAATATTAGGCGTGTACACAAATAGCATGCGCAAGTGATTCCTGTATGCATCGACTTTTTGAAATAGTCAATTAAAATCTGTTTCGTGCCTATCATAATTTTATTACACCCATGTAAGATACCTTTAAGATCAATGTTGTTCTCTTTTTGAATGTTAGCGTACTCCCCATCCCATGCCAGGAACCTGTTTCCCGTTGATGTAATATTTTTTATGTTAAAGTGTTACTTATTTTATATTGTATGTATTGATTGAAAGTTGTTTGTATATGGTGTGGATATATATCCATTATTTAAGGCTTATGGTTAACTTGTAGATGTTTATGCGGTTTTGATGGCTGTATCATATGCAGTACGATATTCAAAACATGTGTGAAATTTTCGAAATTTATACGAAGTAACAAACTTATTGTAGTATGACCTTGGAAATTCAGCCTGGTTTTTAATTAGTCACTGTCACTGCCAGACTCTTTAACAAAAGGCCTCCTACTTTTGGGTTTAGAACAGGCAGCATTATCGTGGATATTTTTACCAAAGTACATATTGAAGGTTCACCATGAATTATTGTTCTTTGAGGGAATAACTGTTGAACTGGTAGTGGTAGATTTTGTAGCTGGGTGTCAGAAGTAGCAGAAGTGGAGGGTTTGGAAGTATTAAATGTTGCTGTATTTTCAATAGACTGTAAAGGTTCTGTAAATGTTGTTTTGGATGTAGGATTTCTATTCAGGATTTCAGACATCTTTTTTTGTGTTTTTAAACTATTTTTAGCATAGTTATTGATGCTCTCAAGAGATTTATGTCCAGTGTGCTGTTGAAACTGGAATATAGCCATGCCTTCATCTAATAGTCTGGTGATAGCGGTTTTGCGTCCTGAATAACTCGTAATTTTTCGGGTTTTGTCAACATTTTACAAGTGGTACATTTTAATACCAACGTTTTGCATTTTTCGCCCTATTCACTGTCAGGTAAAAAGGACTTTCTGGCACGCATGAAGGTCTATTGGCTCGGTACTTAAAACAGAAAACAGATTTTACAGTCAAACCTGATGTGGTCACCTTGATTAAGCAATTACTTGGTTTTAACAGCCACATTTCTATTTCCCTTGGCTGAATATAGATATTCAAATAGAACCTTGAATAAGCAGCGACCTGTCTTTAGCAGCCAATTATACAGCTTCCCTTTGGTGACCTTCAAATGCAGGTTTGACTGTATTTACTTAAAATTGAAGTTCATATTCAAATTTTATATTTGGTGGGACTAAAAAAGTGTTGTGTTTTGGTTCATTGGTACAATAATTCATTTCCAAAACTGTGCTGTTTTGATCACGTTACTGTTACAGCTGAACAATTGGAATAAGCAATTTTCATTTTTTGGAACAAAAATCTAAAATTGATCCAATTAAAAAATAGAATTTTTAAATTTGCTCCACAAATAACAATTGTCCGGCAGTGTGAAGTTTGCAGAAACAGTACATTTGTGAGCGAATAATTTATGTCAATTAACCTTCATTTCGGCATGATACTTGAAATTTGCCAGAAACACAATATTTAAATTACCCATTATGAACAAGGATGAAAAATTTATACATAAATATCTTTCACTTCCTTAATTATCAGTATTTTCGTAATTTTGAATTGTTAATACAACATGGAAGTTAGGTTTTTTAGTTGTCCATTCTCTCATGTTTTGGCTTTGTTTGAAATATAGAGAAGATAGGACATTTTTATTTATTATGTGCTGACGTAATACTGAAAATATTTGGTAGGCCCATACAAAGATACAATATGTTCTATATTTTTTTATCAGTTATTATAAACTATCTTTTGTTGAAAAAAATTAAAATTTTTCTTGACCTACTTTGCATGGTTCAGTGATTTTAACAAACTTAAGTTCATTCTGACTAGTCATATCCCTGAATTATCTTTCAAAGTCCATAGACTAAGGTCAAGTAATCATGCTAAAATATAGCAATTTCTCAGATTTTATCCATGGTAGTATACATTATTATCATGCCATCCTGACATGTGTCTTAAGTCGACCTTATTTTTATGGATTAGTCATTGAGCTGGAGTGTCTTAGTAAATTTGTCATATTCAACAACACTTTCAAATTTATATGAAATATGATACACATACTTTTCAGCTCGAGAATATTTATTTATTATAATTACTTATGAAACGAAAAAAATATAGGACATTTTGAATCTTGTAAGCGTCTTGAACCTTGTAGTGATCATGATTAAATCTTTTTTCCATGTTATTTCACTGTACAGCATTTTCCCCTATTGTACTTAAAGTACATGGCTACATGTTTACTATTAAAAAAGTATATTTGAAGAAAATATTTGAAATCTTTTTTGTTAGTATGTTATTAAATCATGTATGAATGAAACAATAAGGTTTTGTTTTGACACGAATTTTTCAGGTGGCAAGCATACTGTCAGATTCAATTGGCTTATATTGCTGGAAATTTTCGTTTGAATGTTTTCATTGCTTTAGTTTTTATGCATGATTTTAACTTGGCAAATTAATTTCTGTACTCTTTGGTCCATCTTTTTTGACGTACATGTTGGCGTAGTTCATAAGTATAGAGTTGTAAATCTCCGTGGTTACTGTTAATGAACAATTTATATTTGATTGTAGTACTTTTCAGTAATCGGATAGATTGCAGTTTTACATCAAATGCATTGATGTCATGTTTTGTTAATTTGGAATCTTGTATTTTATGTTGATTAGTTATTGATGTTACAATAAGCAGTCAAGTTCGTATTCAAAAGTACTAGTCTATATACCAGGGTACTTAATTTTAGTGCATCACCATTGACCTTGTTGAATTTGGATGTTTGGGTGGTTGAAAATGTTCAACATTTTTATAGTAGATATATAGAAAGTGTTTTACTAACTGTATGATTTGTGTGAGAATGTACCTAGAACTTATTAACCTTCAAATATGTTGATACATGGCATTTCCTTTTATAATGTGGATTTCTCCATGATTTTGGTGCATATGCCTTGTGTTTTTTTGTATTTTTGCCGTCCCTCGTTTAAGTTAATCTATCGTTGTATATCAGTGTTTGGTTTCCTGACGGGTCCGTTTCAAGCTTGATGTCACCCCACTTCAACTGTATATGTTCATGACACCCTCCGACCGAGTCCAAACTGGACTGTATACAGTACGTAATAGGCTGTCAGCAGTCTCCGGACAAAATCTACCAGATCGGAAGAGCTCATCCTCATCATCAGATTCAAACGACTCGGCAGTATTAGAACGATTGCCTAATCCCATCTCTTTCAGATGCTTTTTTTGGCTTTAATCACTGTATAGTTTGGGGTAAATTCACTATCTTTGATAATATCATATTTGTACCCATTAAGCCGAAGATAGCGATTTAACATGGACTGAAAACCTTCCAATGAACTCGGCTGGTATTCCTACTCAAAATCGGGAAATCGGGTACATTTTCTTTTCATAGTTTCTTTGCGGATTCCCATGAAAAGCTCTTGTAGATATGGATCTAGGTCATTGGGGGATATTTCTTGTAATGGAAGAAATTCAGACTTGACATTTACCAAATATTGTTGAAAAGTTTTTACAGAGGAGTTCATCTTTCTTTTTGTATTTTTGTTTTCTCTGTTTTCAATAAAAGTTATTCTTTCCTTTGCATTTGTTTGAACAAATCTTGATTTAAACTTTTCAGTGTTCTTTGCCATTGCATCCAAGTCCAAACTATTTTCTGCTAATGATGCCAGTAAGGTTTCAATCTCGGTATTTGCATTTTCGTAATCAAAGCTATCGTCCAATAAATCTGAATCATTGAAAGACTGCTTGGGTACATGTGTTTCTGTATTTCTGGGTACATTACATATAGAAAGGTTGGTCGAAAGGTTTGTTATTGATTGTGGGTTGACATTTGAACGTGCAACTTGAACGATATTGCTGGATGTGGTAGGATGAGAACTAGAAGTAGTGGCTGTTGAACGTGAACATTGGTTGGTTCTTGGTTGGGGGTTGACAGTGTCTGAGGAAGTCTGGATAGAGTTTATACTGGCATTAGATGTTTGTTGGTTTTGATTGAAACTATAATAATTCATCGACGGCAAGGAATAATCTACATCAAATTGTGGAAACTTCACATCCTCGTCAATGTAGGATGGATCTAAATATTCAGAAAAAATAGCATTGTAGGGATCCATTTTGTAGCAGACGATGTATATTCAGATGTT
>JARWCS010036011.1:0-16469 GCA_034783895.1 Geukensia demissa
CAAGGCCGCCAGACAAATCTTGTTTCTGATTGGCTGATTCATTAAAAAATCTTCTCCTCTGAAACTTCTTTGCCAAAAGGCAGGTGAGCTATACAGGCTCAACCTCCTGAGCCTCTAGTTTTAAACTGTTAAAATTTATGTAACTTGCATGTAAAATGTTCTGAATAAAGCATTTTTGGGGCTCAGGGTGGTACGTTTCACCCCTATCCCGGTTTGAATCTGATTGGTTTTGCCCTAATACTGGTTTGCTCTGGGTGTATTTGCCTGAATTAAAAGTTTGTCCTGAGTGGTTTCACTTATTCTCATTGCCAAATATAATTATTTTGTAAAGAATGAACTTTTAGGAGATTGCCTTGACCTTTTCAAAAATCCTAGGTCACATGGAAAATTCATCACACAGCATTCATGTTCAACACAGTTTTTGTTCAATGAGTGACTGCTAGTTGAAGTTGATGATACAAATGAACAAAGTGTTAATGGTGCAAATGAACGAAGTGGCTTTGTAAACATGTACTGTATAATGCATAACATGCTCAGTATGGCCAAAGCATTCACCAGCTTTTACCAGCATTTAATATTTGTGTCAGCCTTTCCAGTCAACCTGAAAAGTATGGCCTAAACTCCAGGATGTAACAAGCCTTAAATCCACTAAAAGCCACCTGCCCAGGGTTATTAGAATTCTTAGGGTCTGGACCTACAGAACTGATCCAACCCATGCCCTAGGTGGCATATAGGGAAACCTCTCTTGTTTGGGTGAGATTGCCAGGTTATGAACTACAATCTAGGATATGTTTGGTCATTTAATGTTTTTTTTTAATTGACCCAACTTCAGGTTAGCAATACAGGCTCAGCCTGCTGGTCCTCTAGTTAAACTTGTCCAAAAGACTTTTGTGTGAAGCTTCTTTTTAAAATTTTAACAAACATGAACAATTTTAGCAAAAAATAAAAGTTTGTAGAATTATCTAAAATGCCAACAAGGCATAAAATTTTCAAGGGGCAGTAACTCCTTTATACAAAAGTGTTTGAACTTGTCTGAAAGACATATATAAATATACAAAGCATCTGGCTGAAATTGTGCAAATCTAACTTCATGAAAAATGGAATTGCCATAGCACTCACAACCATAAAAATGATGGAATTTTTATGTCTGCAAGTCAGCATTGCAGCAGAGATAAAAAGCAACTTTAAATTGACTACTAAAGACAACAATGTGAAATATATTACAATATTCTCTTTCTCTTTGCAGTTCCAGAAAATGCCTGGATTTCAGTGTCAGTTATGCAACCTTAGCTTGAATTCCAAGGAACAGTTAGCACAGCATTGGTCTGGGTCAAAACATCTTAAGAAAATGAAAGAGAAGGGAATAGGTCAGACTGCAGGTAATTATATAGATTTAACAGTCAGGATTAATACCATATATGGAAAGAGGTCATGAAAGGTCAAATGCCCTAAACCCTCTAAAATTTGTCAGGGGAAAAATCTGAGCATGGAATTTAAACATGTTAAAGATAATTAAGATTTGAATATAATTCCAAAGTCTCATCAAATTTCTAAGCTCGGATTTTTTCCAGAAGCCAAATGAAGTTTTCTTACCTGAAACAATATAATTCAACATTTTTGCAAAATATGTTAAATTCTTTTGAAGAATTGTTAAATAAATTTAACCGATGATTAGAATTTGTCTTAAAATTAAAATTGGAACTTTCTAAATTTTTTATTTTATAAGAATACGCAAAATTAAGAAACTTTCTCTGTTTTGTAATGTTCTTGACTGTTTAATGTGGAATTGAAATAAAAAAGAAGGGAGAAAACAGGACATCTTGGACTCATTGTGGTCTTTTTGCTTTAGTGGATGGCTTTTAATGTGTATGTAAAATTCTCAAATCAGATTTTGTTTTAAGAAATGCTGTCTTTGAACTGGTTAATGATTAATTGAATGTTGCTTAACGTCCAGTGGCAAATATTTCATGCATATTCAGGACGAGAGCATATTAATGAATGATGATGATGAACCCTACTTTGTACTAGACCGACACGCTGAGCCGGATTTTTAACATGCTAGCTGAGCTCACGAAAGCAACAGTCCGCAGGAAGACATGCCACTTTACCCAAACACATTATTCTAACTCTGGGCCTACCAGTCTTTGCTCTTACTCCTAAATGCTGCGTGCTTAGCGGAGAAGCAGCAAATTCCAATTTTAATGACTTTGGTTTGACCCAACTGGGGATCGAACTCATGACCTTCCGCACTCGAGGCCAGCACGCTAACCATTACACCACCGAGGCAGTTTGAACTGGTTAAATAAGAAACCACAAGATGTAGGGGCCTTCACTTATTTTATTAAGCATGGACAAATACTATATACTATAATTTTTGTGTGCATATCACTTCTATCAAGTTTAAGCAAGTCAGTTTGAAAAGTACTAAATAGTCAATGTTTATTATTAAGGATTTTTGGTTGAAAGATTAGGATCTAAAGGTAACATTTGATCTCATAAGTGTTTCAGCAGAGCTTTTATATATGTACCAATCTAATGGTAATATTTTGCTATACTGCGCTAACAAAACTCCATACTACTTAATGTTCAACTAATTGGGAATACTCATGATTTGTCATACTTAGAAATATGTGTACTCGTCAAAATTTATTGGTTCACAAAATGATCTTCAGAACTTAAACATGTTAAAATAGAATTGATTGTTGACAGTTCCTAAAAGGTGGTGTCTTTTTTTGCCCCACCTAGAATGGAATGGGGTAAAATATTTGGGCTATAATATTCAGATATCCGGGACTTGACATTTAATTTTTTGTGAATTGGATTAAAAAATAATTTTGGGGGAAATTAAAGGGGACTTGGTAGTTAATTTTTTCTATTTTCCTTTTAATATTTTAATCAGACCTCTCACAATATTTGAGATCCTCATGATTTGTCAAAGTTACGAAATTCTTTTTAGCTTACCTGGCCGAAGGCCATGTGAGTTATTACCGTCACTTGCCGTCCGTCGTCATTGTCTATAACATTTGAAAAAAATCTTGTTCTCAGAAACTACTGAATGGATTTGGATGCAACTTTGCATGATTGTTCCTTAGGGTATTTTGCACAAAGTTTTTGCTTCGATTTTTGATCCCATTAAAACATGGTTCCTTATACTACAAATAGAACACAAGGGTCTGACATAAGATTTTGGCATATATCTCAAAAGCTGTTAAATTTAGTCAAATTCTGACATGGGATAAAAGTATTCAGCCTGATGAAATCTATCTGCGGAGAAATTTTTGTGGAAATTCCTTATCTCTTGTAGGAGTAATGGCCCTGTTTAGACTTTTTTAGCTAATTTTGAAGTTAAAAGTTTTAAAAATCTTCTCCTCAGACATGTCTGAAACTACTAAATGGATTTAGATGAAACTTTGTATGACTGTTCCTTAGGGTATTCTGCACAAAATTTTTGCTTCTATTTTTGATCCAATGAAAAACATGGCTGCCATTATTAAAAATAGAACATAGGGGTCTGACTGAAGATTTTCGCATATATCTCAAAAACTGTTAACTTTAGCCAAATTCTGACAGAGGATAAAAGTTTTCAGCATAATGAAATCTATCTGAGGTGAAATTTTTGTGGAAATCCCTTATTTCTTGTAGGAGTTATGACCCTTTTTAGACTTTTTTTAGCTAATTTTGAAGTTAAAATTTTTAAAATCTTCTCTTCTGAAACTACTGAATGGATTTAGATGAAGGTTTGTATGATTGTTCCTTAGGGCATTCTACACAAAGTTTATGCTTCAATTTTTGATCCATTTAAACTAAATTCCTGCCGTAACTAAAAATAGAACATAGGGGTCTGACCAAAGATTTTCGCATAGATCTCAAAAACCATTAACTTTAGCCAAATTCTGGCATTGGGTGAAAGTATTCAGCATGATGAAATCTATCTGTGGTGAAATTTTCAAGGAAATTCTTAAACTCTTGTTGGAGTTATTGCCTTTTTCTGGACATTTTTTTAAGTTAGTTTAAAAGTCTTCTCCTCTGAAACTACTGAATGGATTTAGATGTAACTTTGTATGATTGTTTTTTAGGGTATCTGCACAAAGTTTAAATACAAGGCTGTTTGAGACAGGTGTGATTACAGGCTCCTAGGAGCCTCTAGTTTTATTACTTGTGGTAAATTTTTCTTTGTTCTTTGTAGATCTTATACATTTACTTGTCTGAAAATGTCTGCAATTTTTCAGTGGAAATGTTTTTAGACTTTAAGGTAAGCAAAGCATTAAATAATTCTATAATTCTGTGCAATTGAGCTTCAAAATGCAAGACTAAAACATTTCAATTGATAGCTTTCAAAATTTTTATTTGTCAGCAATTTCGTTAATATGAAAAGTAAGTGTATTTAATTCCATTCACCGTGCTGTGGAGCTTGTTGATTAGGAACATTATATATAATAGACATGTAGTAATTTTTTTTCTATTTGGTTCCTGTAAGGATATTTACTTAGAAACACCAAGCAATACATGTACTTACATCAATAAAACTAGCATTAATATAATCTGATCCATCCACTCCTCGTATAGGATGTAATGATACTCTGGTCGACTCATCTAAAATAATAGAATAGGGTTAAACCTAAAATAATACTCTGTGAAGCTGTTACCTTGTTATAATTTCATAACTTTAAAATGACTTCTTGGGTTTAAAACGAATATTTCAAGAAAAATCTGTTATTAAATGGGCAGATGGGAATATCCAAATCTATGTAGAGAGCAATTTTTGAGGAAAAATAATCAGTTTTTAGAGAAATAGCAGAAAGAAATTGGCTCCATTGGTTAAAGTTTCATTAAAATCCTAAGATAAACTGCTTCAGAACCTAGCATTAAAAGCAATATATTATGTCAGAACTTCTTCTTAGCAAATTCCTTTTTAATCCGAAACATTGCTAAGGGAATTAGTCATTCTATTAACTTGGCAATTTCACGACAATTTCAATAACCTGTTTAGTTCCAAATTAAAGTATATAAACCAATCTATTCTTCATATAAGAAAGCTACAAACCCAGAGAAAGCGAGCAATAAGAATTTGAGCTGTAATGTATCTCTGCATCTTCTCATTGATTTCAATGTGTCAATTATGTTGATTGATTGACTGATTGAATGGTGCTTCATGTCCAGTTGCAAATATTTCATGCATATTCAGGATGAGAGCATATAGATGATGAATGAACCCTGCTTTGTACTAGACTGACATGCAGTCCCGGATTTTTAATGTGCTAGCCCACAAAATCAACAGTCTGCAGGAAGACATGCCACTTTACCCAGATACATTATTCTGACTATGGGGTGACTAGTCTTTGCTCTTTCTCCTAAATGCTGTGTGCTTAGCAGAGAAGCAGCAAATACCAATTTTAATGTATTTTGTTTGACAAAGATGGTGATCAAACCCTCTGCGAGCACACTAACCATTACATCACTGAGGCGGTCATGTCAATTTGGAAAGTTATCTCCTGGAAAAAGATTCTCACATTCATTCCTAGTTACTTGGCTGTTATTGTTAGCAAAGTAAGAAAAGTAATAACAAACATGTTGTTTGTCACCATAAGAAAACTTGTTTCTCCTCAAAGAGCGATAAAGAGTAGACATCCATTTTTACCAAATTTCTACCATAAAGAGCTTAGTATCAAAGTACTTACATGGGAGTATATTCACCAATCTATTTTTAAATTTGTTAACTGGAAGATTGGCACTAATAAATCTGTTTGGACTGGCCTTCATATTAGCTAATCTCTGAAAAAAGTAAAAAATAAACAGTCACTACATGTTATATGGAAAGAGGGTGATAGATAAACAAAAGAATGTCAATAAAAGCATGTGCTATCTGATCTTGCAGTGCTTTAGTTGGTTTTTTGTTTCACACAAGTTTTGCTTTCAGTTGTCTTTTTACAGCCTTTCCAACCAACATAGATCAAAGTTTTCTACAGATTTGTGATTTTCTGTGTAAAATTGAGAAATTAATATGTCCTTGATTTGTTTACCAGGAGCCTGAAAAACAATATTTTAAAAGATGGTAAACATGGGTTTTTCCCTCTTGTTGGTTTCAGATGTCATGACTATACAAGGTTTTTACTGGTTTCAGATGTCATGACTATACAAGGTTTTTACTGGTTTCAGATGACATGACTATACAAGGTTTTTACTGGTTTCAGATGACATGACTATACAAGGTTTTTATTGGTTTCAGATGACATGACTATACAAGGTTTTTACTGATTTCAGATGACATGACTATACAAGGTTTTTACTGGAACATAGTAGTAGTAACATTAAAGCTACCTTACATAGTGATGTTGCTAGTTATATCTTATAAATGACCTTGACACTGTTATTTTTTCTTTATTTTCCAGCGGAATACAAATCTGTCAACAGAATACCAAGTTTGTCGTGGATTAGATAAGTTGTGTCTAAAAAGATAAATAAACTCTTCCCCTCTTTTACTTTCTTGCTTTACCTTAAATTCTAATTCCATTCCTGTGGAAGTCTCGCCTGGCTCGGGTTGTAATAATTTTTGTATATGGGCTGACAAGTTACGGGCGGGGATTTCTGTACTACCACATGTTACAGCTTCTAACAAAGCATCATGGATAAATATATATTGGTCCTCGGTTTGTACCATGTAGTTCCTTTGGGCTCGTAAACAGGTCACATGACCATAAATATCAACAGTTTTCTCATGTTTTACACGTTCCAACATGGCATCTATTACAATAAAAGCGCCTGTCCTTCCTACCCCAGCACTGTGAAATGACAAAATAATTTCTATTATTAAAAAAATTGAAACAGAGACAGCTTAAACACCTAAACGACTAATCAAGTTTCAATCACAAAAAAATATAATTTGTGATTATGTAATTCTTGAAAGACTCCAATGCAGGTTCCAAGTTCAAGGACAAAGTATCAGATATAAGTTTTCCTGCAAGTGTTGACCGGAATTTAACAAGTGAATTAACATGAATTAACAAGTGAATTAACATGAATTAACAAGTGAAATATTACCTCTGGGGAATAAAGATGATCTAAAAGGACTATTGGTATTATCTACCATAGAATTTGAGTTTAACATTTTACTTACATTGAATTTACACCACTTAGTAGTATTACCTGCAGTGAACAATCATAGGACCTGCATCAGACGGGTTACTGGTCTTGACACGTTTCATGAACATTAATAATGGAGTAGGGTGGTCGGGAACACCGTGGTCTGGCCAGGCAGTGAACTGGAACTGTCGTACTTCTCTTTTCTCAGGGTATCCATACTGTAATATTCAAACATAACAGCATTGGATTAGATTGGCCATCATGTCAAGTGGAATGTCATGTTAATATAAAGTTTTGAAAATTCAAATCTTAATGTTATTTTTTTAAGGCTTCCTAATTATTTATTTGTATCATTAAAGCATTTTAAAACCATCATCATAAAAGAGATGAATATATTTTCGGCTATACAGATAAAAACTTCTCAAATGTGGCAATCATAAATGTGTGTAGGAAAGGTTGACTGACTGACTGAATGTTGATTAATGTGCAGCATCATATATTTAACGCATTTTCAGGATGAGATCATTTCAACAGGTGATTATGAATGAATGCTGCTTCGTACCAGATCAACAACATTTGAGAGGAAGACATGTCATCTTTCCCAGACAACTACCCGTCAGACATGGAAAGTTGTGGTTATAGTACACTTTCCCGTATAAATATAAATGACAGCAATATAAATATATCTGACTCTTACCATGAGACATGTAAAGTCCTGATTTTATATGTTGATGGTTCAGTAACATCACCCAATAAGATCTGCATTATTCCTTCCTCCCTCCAGTATAAATATATATACATAGACTCCTACCCGTGATACATGGAAAGTCCTGATTGTATACTTTGATAGCTCGGTAACATCGACCAATAAGACCTGCATGATCGACCCCCCCCTCCCCACCCCACCCCAACTACTAACTGCATTATCGCCGCCCCTAGTATATATATATAGACACCTACCCGTGAGACATGGAAAGTCCTGATTGTATATGTTGATAGCTCGGTAACATCGACTAATAAAACCTGCATGATTCCATATGTCTCTCCTCCTCTGTGTGGCCAGTACTGATCACACTTTATCTGTCAGTAAATTAACAAGTCTAATATCAATACCATCTTAATGAAAAGAGGGGAAAACCTTAGTAAAGAAAGATAACTCTTGAAATAAGACACCTTTATAATTTTCAGTTTTATCTAAATGAATTTTTCTACTCAAAATTGTTAACCAGAACATTCTGGTGAATGGTGAATTGTAAAATTATGTTCACTTGTTATCTTATTCTTTACACCTGAAGGAATCTACTGGTGAATGGTGAATTGTAAAATTATGTTCACTTGTTATCTTATTCTTTACACCTGAAGGAATCATACTGGTGAATGGTGAATTGTAAAATTATGTTCACTTGTTATCTTATTCTTTACACCTGAAGGAATCTAATTTCATGTTCTGTTTATTTATACATGTGTGACAATGATAGTTTGTCAGTGTAAACATTGTTGAAGAAAGAAGTCATTGAACTGGACCTTTAAAACATTATAATGACATAGGGTCAAAATTGTGACTTGGAACATCCAAAGACCAGTTAAAATTGTTTAACAATAACAAAGTTTGAAAAAAAAACAGCATAGAATGTTGAATGGATTAAACAGTATTTTGATGTTTCAATGGTGTTTGAGCTGTCTGAGTACAAGTATTGAATTTTTGAATGTATAATATTTTCCCAGTTAATATTAAAACTGCCTATATCTATTTACTGTATTATTTAGACTGTAAGTTTTTGTGGTTTATAGGTCTAATCTGCATTTGGAAAAGCATTTATTTAAAAGAAAAAAGTCTCTTCTCATAGTCCGAAATACAGGGTAATTCCAATTTCCATTACAATTCTTAAATTTGTTTTCAAAGGTCACATCAAGCCTTGTCTTCAAATTTGTATATATTTTAAAATACTGACCCTTGACCTTTCTTCTAACTTTGTCATCATTACAATAGTGGCAGCTCTTTGTTCCCAAACCATTCTCCAGAAATCTCCAAATGTCTCTGGTAATGGACCCTGAAAATCAGACAATTTTTTACAGTAAACTCCAGTTTTCTCAAGTAAAAGACCCCACAAAAATAAAGCAATAATTGACTGTCCAACTAAGAGCATTCAGATGGTGAGTATAATGATAACAACACCAATGCCTGCATATGAAAATCGGAAGTATGTCGTCCATGATTTTTCTCTGGAAAATCAAAGTAACAAAAGATTCTGCAGTGAAAAGGGAACTATAAAAATGATACAAGATTTTAATTCAGGATTTATGAACACAAAGTAAACATTTGAAAAAAAAAATACATACAAAAAATGTTTTAATCACTTTTGAGTATTGAAGTTGTGGTATGATTGCCTATGTCATTTAGAAAGTCCAAATTAACCATCAAACATGCATCTAAAGATTACTTAAGCTCTTCAACAATGGACAAAAATCTACACTGTAATGCAAGCTGTAACACACAGGAGAAAAAAGGAGTTTATATCAGCCATAGTTCAGCCAAACTAAAAACATTGTGCCTGACACTTATTTTTCTGCTGCAATACTAAAATTTGTTATTGATAAATTTTTAGGGGGATTGTTTCATCTTCAAAATGCATGGGGGGAACTACTAACCTTGGTTAGGCAACTAAATAATCTTATCAAAAGCAACCTAATACATTTCAAAGGCTACATTTTTCTGGACAGGTAAATATAAATCAACTCCAACGAATACAATGCCACCATTCTGTCCAAGCTATTTTATAATTTACTTTGAAGTTACACAACTACAAACCTGGGTAGCAATGTAAGCATTCTGTTTACGATATCCATCCATATAATTAGCATTGATGTAATCACTGCCGGGAATACCATCAATTGGTTGCAGAATCACACGGGAATGGTCATACGCTATCACATTTGCATATCTATTTTTAGGTTTGTTGATCTCGTAATTGGAGTTATCCCAAGTGAACTGTTGACCAGGTTCAATGGATTCATATTCTTGAGAGAATCTCATGTTGTCGCTGGCCTTTAAGTTGTCAATATGGTCAGCTAACATGTGAACTGGTATCGGAGGATGGCTGATCATACCTGTTCAAAATATCACAATATTTATTTCTATTTCAGTGGTAACATTTCTGGTACATAGGCATGCATGTAAAGATTTTTTTTACTATTATTTTTTTCTGATGTTACCAGAAGCCAGGGCCTCCCCTCCTGAAGTCCTGGCCTCCCTTCCTGGGGCATGTTATTTATAGAGATGTCTGAATAAAGTTCATTCTAACAGAGCTTGTTTTTTGGACTGTTTCTTATGTAACTTTCCAGATACAAAAACATGTGCTCACTGAACACACCAAGTATCAACAGCCTTTAACATTCTTGTACCTTTTGTTTCCTTAAGGAAAAGTCAAAATTAATTGTTCCAAATTTAAACCATAGTGTCCAACGTTTTGACCAAACAGGTCTTCATCAGGGAAAATTCCTTAGCACAGATTACATATTGTCATCCTTTTGTTCATGTACTGCCATTGAAATCCAAAAAGAATGTCTTTCCCCAAACTTTTACTTTTACCAGTTCTTATTTCTTGTTGCTTTTGGTATAATCATCCCTTGGTTTAAACTTTAAAATAGTTCTGACAGAGGTGATATCTCCAATTTCACGGTTGTCCCCCCATACAGTAACTGGAGACTGAAAACAATGTTTTATTGGATCACTTGGGTGTGGTGGTGCACATCCCACTATAAACAATACAGTACCCAAAGTCTGAATTCTACTGGATCACTTGGGTGTGGGTACATACACCTATAAACGGTACCTGGGGTCTGATAATGCTGGCATCTGAGCTCTACGGGACCACTGGGGTGTGATGGTACATACCCCTCCCACTATAAACGATACAGTACCTGGAGTCTGATAATGTTGACGTCTGAGCTCTACGGGACCACTGGGGTGTGATGGTGCATACCCTTCCCCCAATAAACAATACAGAACCTGGAATCTGATGTTTACGTCTGAGCTCTACTAGACCACTTGGGTGTGATGGTGCATACCCCTCCCCCTATAAACAATACGGTACCTGGAGTCTAATAATGTTGACGTCTGAGCTCTACGGGACCACTGGGGTGTGATGGTGCATACCATTCCCCCAATAAACAATACAGTACCTGGAGTCTGATAATGTTGACGTCTAAGCTCTACGGGACCACTGGGGTGTGATGGTGCATACCCTTCCCCCTATAAACAATACAGTACCTGGAGTCTGATAATGTTGACGTCTAAGCTCTACGGGATCACTGGGATGTGGTGGCACATCAACAAACACTTTACCAGGAAGTGGTTCAGGAGCTTTGTGTTTACGATGAGATTTTCTTCTGTAAATTTAAGACATTATTATTATAAAAATTTAAATAGCAACTAGGACTATTTTTCCAATAAGAAATCACCTATTTTCACTATTCCCAAAATAAAATGACTTTAATGTTCAATTTTTACATATTCATTTAAAAAAATGTCAAAACCAATTTATTTAACTTTGATAATTATCAGTTATGCATATTCATATGGAACTAAAAGGTTCAAAATTTCATGTTAAACTATCTTCATTGTGTAAAATGCAATTATCTATGGCAGGGATGTATATAACAGAGGGATTGGTAACTCTTTAACAGTCTTTATTAAATGTTGTAAATATATAGAGAATTGAGACTTGTAAGCTCTAAAACAAAATTATTTTCAGTCAAGTAGACATTTTTTTAACATTATCTCATAACATGACAATATTTGCATGTACATTACTAAATTCAGCAATTTTGTTTGCTTAGAATTGGCATTTTTATCAGTTTAAGACAGACAACTAGCCTAGATTTAGATTAAAAGGCAATGGAAGGGAGATTTCGGAATAGCAATTTGTAAACCTAAAGGCTTTTTTACTGGTGATCTACTTATTATTTCATCATGATATTCATATAAGTTATATATTTTATAAGTACATTACAAGTTTCAAAAAGTTTGGTCGAATAATTAATGCAAAATGTGATTTTGAAAATTGATAATTTCTCTCAATTCTCATGCTTCTCGAGATTTCGACGAGAACTTGCAAGTTACCTATCCCTCTAAATATACATGTACGTCCCTGGGCCATTCAAGTCTCTTTGAGAAATTTTTTATGTGATTGTGTTGATCCACCATATCATCTGTCATAAACCACCAAAAATAGAAAAGAATTATCATGTCTTGTTACCTTATGCCATTGGTTGAATGCACCAACAAAATGAAGCAAATTTACAAAGTCGAAAAAAATTAACATTACACCCTATGGGGAAATTTTTATTTCAAGTTAAACTTTAATTTTTAACTACAGCTCCAGCTGCGGCAAAAAATTAGATTTCCAACAATATATAAAATGATATATTTCGTTGTAAAACTTTTGATACAGATTCACTTCTGTTGTGACAATTTTCGTTTGATGTACTTTAATAACATGTTGTGAAAAACAATATGTTTGGGTGTAATTTTTTGACACAAAACTACATGGCTTCAAATTACTTTTCTTAAATTATGAATATCTTAGTATTCAAATAAAACATTTACCGGTATGATATGATAAGGTGGTACCTTTATGAAGGACAAATTTAAGTTAGATCCCATTCATGGAATTGTTTTAGTAGCATTGATTAGTTCTGCTTTGGTTCACTAGTAAAGTCATACAAATTTTATGCTGGCATGAATGGGTAACTTCACTTGTCAAACACTAATGAACAAAAGTGTATATATATGTAATGCAAGATGGCATAATTGTACTCTTTTTCCATCATTAGGGTACTTTCTTTTATTATTCCTTGTAAATGTTAAGTGCTTTCACCCTACAACACAACATATCATGAATGTACAATACATGTATTGTTGACCCTTTACTTCATTGAATCGATGCCATATTATATAGTAAATGAAACTTGGCAGACCCATGTTAATGTCAAACCAGATTATTTCCATAATTTAATGAAACAGAACGCAGCAATCAGAGATTGTACATCCCCTGTTCCCCACATAGATTTACTCTCACATAGTCATGATAGTCATACTGATGTTATCTATGACTGATTTTTAAAAATCTGATATCAGTAGATGATATGATTTTTAAAATTTGAGGAGGGGCTGATCCCGGAGTTGACCACCAAATTTTTTTTCATGCTGAGAATATATATGGTTTAAGGGTGAGGATCTTAAGAGTTGAAGTTATAAATTAAAATGTTTTAAATATAAAGGACGGGGACGACCCCCAGGAGTTACCATTGATCTTGTTTTCATGACAACAAGGAATATATATTGTTTAGGGGTTGGGGATCCAAACAGTTTTAGTTGTTATTAAAATTTCCAAAATAAGGGGGTGAGACAGATCCCTGGGGGTGACCATTAAACATGTTTTTGTTAATGATGACTAAGAATATATATGGTTAAGGGGTGGGGATCTGAACTGTTTTCGAGTTAATGTGAAATATCAGAAATAAGAAGGTGGGGCCGACCCCTGGGATGACCACTGAAATTGTCTTTTTATGTCGAGTTAGAATATATATGGTTTAGGGGTGGGGATTTCAACTATTTTTGAGATAAATTGAAATTTTCAAAATGAGGGGGAGTAGCCAACTCCTGGGGGTGACCATATAACTCCCTTTTTGATAACAGATAAGATCCCATGAGCAGGAATCAAAATTATGAAATCTTCGGCATAGACAACTTTTAAAGTGTTACTAATGCACTTAATTTCAACTTTCTATCTTCTAGGGTGTAGGAGGAGTTCTTAGACAATTTGTCATTTTTTGATTCCCTAAGGGCATTGTCCCCAGGGGTGTGGCTGAAATTCTGATACCCTCTGTCAACTGGCAAAGTACTGTAAGTTGTGATTTATGTTTCAAAATCCTAATTTCTATAGTTAAGAAGATTTCATCATTTCTAGGATATCTTGAAATTCATTTTTCGCTCATAATATGGCCTCAAGGGGTGGAATTTGAATTTTTGGGGGCCTTTTCTCTAGTAATCCATATGCTCTTCCTTGATGCCAAGTTTCAAGTTTCTATCATTAGCAGTCTCTGAGATTTGCTTGGCCACTATAGTATGAACGTACATACATACAAACAGACTGTATTACATGATCCCCCGCTTTCGCTTAGCGGGGGTATAATTAATTTGCACCTGATTTAATCAAATATCTTCCTTGTTTCGGCCTTTACCAACTTTCTTACACACAACCATGTGCATCTCCTTAAATATTGCCATGGTATATTCACTAATTTATGTTCTTTATTTTAGGTTTCAACGTTATGTGTTGAAAAAGTATTTTTTCAAAATGACAAAAGATGGTAAAGGATCTGCCACCATTCGTAGACGTAAAATCAAACACAGTCAGGATGACTTAAACAAAGCTCGAACAAGCTGTCCCAGTTCACCAATCACCTCAGATGACGAACAGAACCATGAAGTTGATGAGGAAGAAGAGGGATATTTGTTTGATGATGAAATTCTTGGACCATCTGTAGTGAAAAAGATAATGGCATCTGAGAAGACCATTTTCCTGGGACTATTAGCATTTCGAATATCAAATGCCTTGCTTATTCAGACATCATTTGTACCTGATGAATATTGGCAGTCTTTGGAAGTTGCACATAACATGGTTTTTGAGTAAGTTTTACCAGTTTAGTTTAGGCATATTAGTAGTATGCAGTAAAAAAAATATATACCAGTAAAATTTTTAAAATTTTCATTAGCTTCCTGCAGTGTGTTTCTTGATCAGATTCATTTATTACAAGCTCATTGATGACCTTTTCAATGTGCTGGGTCCATCACAGTCTATTTTCATTTGTGTTAAAGAACTTCTTTAGTTTTTACATACTTAATTTCGATCTCAGATCAAATCATTTTTTATTTGGTTCACAACCAAGCATGTAGCAGTAAAAAGTGAAAAGATAGGCTAGCTTTAGGTTAGGATAATAAAAGTGTGTCTGTGTGTCTTGGGTTTTGTTCTTTTGCTTATTTTTTTCTATGGAAATGTGACAAATGTGTGGGGTTTTTTTTTCTATTTCCACATTCATTTGCCATTTATTTCTTTTTATTTAGTTATGGTTATTTAACCTGGGAATGGAAGAATGGACTACGAGGATACCTGTACCCGTTTGTATTCGCATGCTTGTATAAAATCCTTTACATCTTTGGACTAGACAACCGCATACTTCTGGTAACATTTTATTGATGAAAATTCTGTAACAATTTCTATTTCATGCAGAATTTCAGGTCACATGAAATATACATATTTGTCATTTGTTTTTGAGTATTGTTATATCTTAAATGCAAGGCCACACAAAAGCATTGTAGTAGGTCATTTATGTTGAACAGCTCACATATCTTAAATTTTATGTCTTAACTAGAATACAAGCTTAAAAAATTGACCTTCTTCATTTGGGCTGTTTCAGAAAAATTTCTCATGGTGTATTCTAATGACCTACATACAGGCTATGTATACATGTACATGTACCTGTACTTTGCAGAATTTTCCAGATCTTCCTACCAATCATTTGAAATTAAGATTGCAGATAACCTTTCTGGAACAACCCATATAAGAAATTAACAAAAAGGAACAAATAGCTACAAGGAAGAAATCAAAGATTTTATATCTTTTAAGGGGAGACAATTCATGATTTGCTTAAAAACTTTTTCAATTTTGCATATATTTCTTTTTTTACCAGCCAAATTATTTATCTTCAACATTCAGAATTTTGTTTTTTTTTAAGGAAAAGCATATCAGCCCAAACCTTTGATGTAAAATGTTAAAAAGTTACTTATCATCAATTTTATATCTGTCACAATTTAAATATGAATTCAGTTAGTTACAACAGATTCAAGTTTCTATGACTGAGAGAAAGCAAAATATCAAAGAACTAATATTTATCATAATAATTTAGAAGATACATTTGAAAGGTTTCAATGATAAAGAATCTTTCTATTTTACAGATTAAACTACCTAAAATCCTCCAAGGAGTATTTGCAGCATTAGGAGACCTGTACCTGTTTAAGTTGTCATGGAAACTAGCAGATCGGGCAACTGCGCAGTGGTCATTGTTTTGTCAGGTGACATCCTGGTTTATGTTCTACTGTTGTACACGTACCTTGACTAATTCAACAGAAACAGTTTTAATTACAGTAGCACTCTATTATTTTCCGTGGCCAAAGAGTAAAAGGTAAACCCTTTCATCAATTTTTACGTGCGTCGCCGAAGGCGGAAGCAGGTCTAGTAACCGCTCGACTCCGTCTGTCCGTCCGTCCGCAACACGTCGTACACTAACTCAAAAACGCTTCATCCGATTTTTCTCAAATTTTAGTA
>JARWCS010036120.1:0-16468 GCA_034783895.1 Geukensia demissa
GAGATCAAAAGTGCATAGTCCAAAGAGACAAGACAAATTTGAAACAAACTAAAAGATAAAACGTAAACAAAAGGAATAAAGGCTTGGAATCCACGAACTCCTTTGCAAAACAGGAGTGGGATCGGGTACTCAGGTCTCCTCTCCTTCTTTCAGTAGTAATCACTAAAGCATTACCCCTTCACCTAAAAAAAATAGACAGAAACGAAAAAAATAAGCTTTTAATTTTGTTACTTTTTTAATGTTTGGTACTTTTGAAGAAATATTGCATTGAACGTCTTTTTAATGACAAATTTCACCAAGACGAGTAAAAAAAATCAAAGAATCTATTTTGTAGCCAATATCAAATTTAATGACTAAATTTCACCACGTACGGTGCGCTTTTCTGAAACAACCTTCATCGGGTACGCTCGGGACCAAATATTGAAAAACAAGAAATACGTGCAAGCGTATAACGCTCGTATAATGGTAATTTTGTGGTAAGACAGATCGGATAAAGTAACTAGATACAGACTAAGCATATGGGGATTAACAATGACAGATTGCTAACAAATGTCAATAAAATGTTTCAATATTAGATTTTCTTTGTTACTTCACCAATAATCGTTATTTTGAAACAAATTTGGAACCATGTGGACAAGATTGCTAAAAACTCTTAATAAAATGTTTCGATATTAGATTTTCTTTGTTATTACATTTCATAATCGTTATTTTGAAACTAATTTGGAACGATTTCGACAGTGTTTCGTCTTCAAAATAAAAAAATGATACCCATTACCCTAGAATTAAACACTGACATTGTATTATTTGTTGATAAGGCTTTAAACAGGGTTTATTAAATGATGCAATATGATCAACACTGTTTTACTTTAATCTAACGATTATATGGCAATAATCTCTACACCTTTAAAAAAAAGTGGGAGATTATTATAGAATTGCTGCATAGGGATTCCACCTAGGTTTGTAACCAAATACACGTAACAGTTTCATTATTTTTGTTTTTATTCCATATCTGACTGTTATAACAACAGGGGCCTTCAGTTAAGGGGGATATATGCGTACCCGGGAAAAATTTTCCCGGGTGCGCATATACCCCACCCCTAACTTCAGGTCCCGGTGGTTATAACAATAGTTCATATATATATTTGATAAAGATTATAGGAAAAAATTCCTCTTATTTACGTCATATAAGGATAAGGATAATTTAAGTTTTTAAGGAGAAAACGTTTCAAGCCGACCGATTATAGTGTCCACCATATTAGTACATCAATAAATCTTGCATATTACTTTGTCCATATCCTAACTGTATTTACACTTTCCATAGTGTTATTTGCATGAAAAATGAAAGACATAAAGAAACGGAAAAGGAGACGGCATCGTTTCTCAACAAGAAACAGTTGAAATTTCAAATTCAAGACGTTCGACATTTTATGTCTAGTAAGTTTAAGACAATGCAACAAGTAACAAAGCATTAAATGATCATTTGCTCAAACAAACATAAAACACAAATCAGAAAAGTAAATGTTATGGAATCAATGAACACATACAAAAAAGTGAATTCAAATTTCATAATGTATTTTTTCTCTTTTTACAGTTCCTTGGTTTGTTGCCGTGCCTTCGTTAATATGTTTGGTTGTAATAATAACTGGAAGTGTTTATTTCATACGCAACAGGTTAGATTTATGATATTGTATAGATGATTTTATATAACTATTTTACGCAGTATATTAGTTTTAAAAATAAATTATGACTTGAAAATTGAATAAAAACCTCGTTGATATATGGCCATCCACCGAAATTCATGGCTATTAGCTCGCGAATCTGTTGACAAATAATTGCATCTGGACAGTTTATTGGACCAGGTAAATTCCCAGCAAACACTTGACTTTGTACTGATAGGGTCGTCATTTCTTGACTAAGACATAACATTTGCGTCGTTTATTGGTCGATTTGGTCAAATAAAAATATTCGCATTCTAGTAGTCATTGATAATCGTATTTTATACAGTCGAGATAGTTGAAAATTTCGAACCTTTTTCGAGAAATTCGCAATTTGACTATCGAGACCGTAGAAAAAAACGATTATATATGATTTTGTCTCTTTCATTTTTAGTAGGTGATATATCGTTTTGTCTGTCTTCCGACTTAACGCTTTCTGTCTGCCCCTTTGGTATCTTCGAATTCCTTTTGACTCGTTTGAACATCCGAGCTTAATCGTGATGTCGTCAATCAAATCCTGCCTAACTGCACGAGGCGTTGATAATCACTTTAAAAACCAGTCTAGTAACATGGAAATCGTATTAGAATTAGAGAAAGGCAAATTAACAATTGCTTTTAGTTTATTGACGCTAGCAGTCATCTTCATAGTATAATATTTTTCCCGTCATGTTAGACGACTCAGAAACTTCAATGAAACGTTGTTAGATTGCCGAAGTATGAATAATTTTGACCGAACATTTGTATAAGGCCTTAATTTTACACTGAAACCTGTATGAATCTTTTATAGACCTGAACACCTATATGCATCTTTTTAGAATAAACAACTATACTGCTCTTTCTAAATTGATCAACTGTAGGAATATTTTAGACTGAACAGCTTTAAGAATCGTTTTAGAGAGAACATGTCCTTTTTTTAAAGAACACATGTATGAATCTTTTGAGACTGAACATCTGTATGATTTTTTAGACTTAGAACTAAATGAATCTTTAAAAGTGAGCAATTGAACAATTTTTTTGGACTGTACATGGGTATAAAAATTTTAGAATGTAAAACTGGATGAACATTTTCAGACTGGACAATTGAAGTAATCTTTCAGACTGAAATCCTGTATGAATCTTTTTAGTTTTAAACAACATTATGAACTGGACAACTGAACGCCCGTATTAATCTTTTAAGACTGGAGACCCGTATGGATTTTTTGATTGAACAACTATGCTAATCTTTTTGGACAGAACACCTGTGTGAATCTTTTGAGACTGGACATCTTTGTGAATTTTTAGTCTTAAACTGTATGATTCTTAAAAAAAAAAACAATTGAACAGATCTTTTTAGATTGTACACCTGTATGAGTGTAATTAGGGTGAGCAACTGTATAAATATTTTTAGACTGAAATCTTGTATGAATCTTAGACTTTAAGCCTGTATGAATATTGAGTCTGCACATCCGTTATCTTTAGTGCTATTCAGCTTTACAAATCTTTTCAACCGGAACGACTGTATGAAACAACTGTGTGAATATCCTATATAAATCTTTTTAGATTGAACAACTGTATGATTTGTTAGACTTGAATAATCTATTAGTTTTTACGTTGAACACCTAAATGAATCTTTTAAATAATAACAATTCTACATAAAAGATAAAACGAAAACAAAAAGAACCAATGGTTGGAATCTACGAAATACTTTACCAAACAGGAGGAGTATCAGGTGCACCTGAAGGGTAAGCACCCACTGTCCTGCGCGCAACACCCGTTGTGGAATCTTTTCAACTGAACAACTTTATGAATAAACTGTAGAAATCTTTTTAAACTGAACAACTGTTTGACGTTTTAGTCTTAAATAATGATGAATCTTTAGACTGGACACCTATATGAATCTTTTAAAAATAACAACTCTATACATTTTTTTTTCAATTGACACTTGTATGAATCAACTGTAAGCATTATTTAAAAATTAACACCTATATGAACTGTGTAGAATGACCAACTGTACGCACCTCATTTGACTGATCTCATGTATGAATTTTTTAGACTGAACATCTACATACATATAAATCATTCTTGACTAGATGACTGTACATACATGTAAATCATTCTTGACTAGATGACTGTACATACATGTAAATCATTCTTGACTATATGACTGTACATACATGTAAATCATTCTTGACTAGATGACTGTACATACATGTAAATCATTCTTGACTAGATGACTGTACGAAGAATAAACACCTGTTTAATTTTTACGGCTTAACATCTGTATGAATAATTTCAACCGAACAACTAAATGAATCAACTGTAAAGCATACTTTGGGCTAAAAACTGTATATCTTTTTAGACTTAAACTGGACAACTGGACGTATCTTCTGAAAATGAATGACTGTGCAAATCTGTTTTTCCGTGAACACCTGTAGGTATTTTTTTTAAAAATAACACCTGAATGAATCTTTTTTAGAATGATCACCCGTATGAATCTTTTAAGACTGAACACATGCACAATCCTTTCTTGACTAAACACCCATTTGTTTTATAGACAAAATGTCTGTACGAATCTTTTTTGACTGATCAACTGTAAGAATGTTTTAGACTAAACACCTGTATAAATCTTTTGTACTAATTAGCTGTGACTGAACATCTGTATAAATCGGTTGAAACATTGTACTCGTCCTTTTAGACAAAATAACCGTACAACTCTTCCATGTTTGAATCACTTAAGACTGAGCATTTAAGTAAATCGTTTTAGACTGAACACCGGTATGACTCTATCTAAAATAACTGTACGAATATTCTTTATTGTTAGGTTGAACGTGTAATGAACTTTTAAGACTTAATATATCTACTATTTTTAGATTGAAAATTTCTAAAGCAGCTGCAGCATCAGAGTATAACAAACAAGACAGCACTGGTACAACAAGTTCGGATATTGTCGTTAGTGAGCAGGAGGAGAGTCAATACGAAGAAATCAATATGGATGATGAAATTCCAACAAATGATGAATATAATCGTTTGAAATTTAAAAGATCTATGAAAACAAACCAAGCAACGTATAACCATACCGAAATGGACGTTTACAACCACACGTCTGTCATTCCTAAAACGGTGAACAGTACACAATACAACGACAGTCACTACCTCTTGTCTCCAAAGGAAGGGACAATCGACGACACTACTCTGAACTTAGTGTCAAAATCTAATTATGAAATAAACTCCCATTCAAATGTGACAAACTCAGAAAAGAAGCCGGAACTCCAACAAGGAGAGCCGGCTCAGGACGAACATCATAATGATCATGATATATATGTCAATACTTCTTAAAGACGTCTATAGTAACCAAAACATATTCCAAAATCAAGACCTTGGTAGAACAACTGTTAACATGATCACTTGAAATCCTTATTTCGTGGTATAAAGATAGAACTTTCAGAAAATGTAAGGATATTAACGGGTAGTGTTATGATACTATAAGTTGGCCTACTTCGCTTCAAAAATCTTATGAGTTTTATGGCTAGTATAAATGTTTTATAATTTTTGTAATAAATTCTCAAGATATCAAAATGTTTGAAGTCCAGTGTAGAATAGCTATGTGAGAGATCAAAAGTGCAAAGCTCAAAGAGACAAGACAAACTTGAAAAAACTAAAAGATAAAATGAAAACGAAGGGAATAAAGGCTGGGAATTTATGAACTCCTTCACCAAACATGAGTGGGATCAGGTGCTCTAAAAGGTTAAGCATCCCCTCTCTTGCGCTCAACACCCGTCGTGGAACCCCTATTCCGGGTTAACATCAATCCGAGATGTTGTCTAATAAATAATAACAAAATACATTGTACAGATACATTTCATATCCAAATTTGAAATGAATCATGGAATTTTATCAATAAACAAATTATGCTTCCATGTGATTTTTACCTCTCGTTTAAAAGATATATATATATTATCCTCGCTCGCGACTCGACCTTTTCTTTTTCAATTGTACTTCTCTTTAAAAAGAATCAATGGATAGATTGTCATTGAGGCTTCTTAATTCCTCGCCCAAAAACCATAGTAAGAATTAAAAAAAGATAAGATTAATGTCATTAAAAATACATTTTGGATCTTAGGGCAAATACGATATGATATAGGTGTACCAAACTCCCCTGGAAGTGGTAAAAAATATCTCACAAACCACAAAAATAAAAATATTAATGCTACTTTATAATAGTCGATGATGATTAAAAAAATTCAAGTATTAGAAAATCATATAAGTCTTAGTGGAAGATTTTATTTACAAAAGAGATTTATTTCTTGTCCAGGAAATGATTGGTCTATAGTTTAATGGAACACAGAGACTGTCTTATGATAATCACTTTGCATTACATGATGTGAGTTTGTCATTTTCTTTATTTGATATATAGTTTCGTCGTTATATGATTTTGTGTTTGTGGTTTTGTCTTTATGATTTTATGACTTCTTCTTTATATTATGTTATTCCAACGTTATATTATGTGGTTTTTCTGTTACGGTACGTCGTTTTCTTTACAAATGTAGACTGTGTGGATCATCTTATATAATGCGATACCGCTTTTTATCTTTATATTATATAGTATCACTTTTATAATATGTGGCTTAATCTTTATGTTACATTGGTTCGTCTTAATGCGATGTGATGTCGAATTCATATTATGTGGATTCGTCTTTTTGTGATGTGGATTGTCTTTGTTTTATGTGGATTCGTCTTTATGTGATGTGGATTCATTATTATGTAATGTGTTGTGTTTATGTAATGAGGTTTCTTCTTCTTCATGACAGTTTGAGAATCGGTATTAAAATAACGGATGTTATTCAACCTACGATTACAAAGAGGCCTTTGCAAGTTCAGGACGGTCCCTAGAACTGGTTTGGGTAATATTCTATCCTACAAAACGATAATCTGTGTACTAAAAAACAGATACAGGATCATATCAACAAATAACAGACACCGTTGGCAAAAAGATACTGTCATTACTTTGCCAAATAACTTCTAATATCATAAAAAATGAATGTTTTCAAAAGCCGTTTATTCTAATATCCAGAGACACCCCTGTTTGGGGTATCAGTGTAAGCCAGCATGTACAATCACTACAAAAACCGTTTCTTTGAAGGTATATTTAATCTTGCAGTGGAAGAAATGATACCATCTCCATGCTTGAAGCATGAGTTCTTAAAAAAGTGCGTCCCTTAAAAGGGTGTATAAAATCATCACCATGGGAAGATACAGACGATCCGTGTATAGACAGTGCCGTCAATTTGCGACAAGACTAAAATTTTCAACTATTTTCAATCCATATTTATCGAGTGGCAGTCGAACTTTTCCATGGTTTCGGTTTCATGCTGAGACAACACAGGTTAGCTTATTATCAACTAGTATGAAACTACCTCACATTTTTTAGTTACATATGCTTTATTTTTTAAATCTGCGTGTCTAGAAAGCAATAAAACAATGTTAAAGAAAAAATGAGTCGTGATTTTTTTCCGAACTTATTGTAAGCGGAAAGAATAGATTACAATCTCAAGGAACTATTCTATCCTTCAAAATTCCTTTATTCAAATTTGGAATCAAAGCGGGTTTCCGAATGAGTTGCAACGTTATTATCGCTTTATTTTAAAATAATTATATAGCCTAAAGCAAATCATTCTATGTGAAAATACGGTTTGGTTTGTATCTACCCATAGTTTCAAACTTAGATTTAAACATCAGTCTACAAATTGATTTATTGTTTACCTGCCTCCATCCTGAAGAGGCTGAAATATTACCTGCAGTAACTAAAAAACTGGGGGAAATCCCATCAAACTCCGGGTTTCGAACACTATCTGCATAGCCACAACGCCATTGCCAAATATAAAAATAAAGGTACTTTAACTTTATACAGAAATATATAATATTATTCTAAGGCAAATTTTCTAAGACAGTTTTGATTATATTTACCATTTACAAAACTATATATATTAGGGGTGGACAGGGGGTACCTTTCTTCTTTTCCCTCCCCTTTTCTCCTTTCTCCTGCTCTCCTCTTTTCTCCCGACCCCTTTTATTTGTCTCCCGCCTTCATACAAAAGAGTACTTATAGAAAGCTAATTTTAATAAAGTTTTGGTTTTTAATGGCGCGTCTCACGTCTTTATTTCACCTTTGCTTTGATAAAAGAGGCATTTGCAAAAGAAAATCGAAGGGCCAGGCAAAGTGGGGGACAGGTCGATAGACACGGCAATCTGGAGAATATGAACAAGACGGAACACGACACATAATGTACATATAAAACTAACATAGGATTGGGTCTTCCTCGGGCGACATGGTTGACTGCCACAACAAGAAGATATTGCGATACTAGAATAGCTACTGACGATTATGTGTAAGTTGAATTCAGTTGAGTGGTTTAGGAGGAGTAACGGTTACCCCCTTTGTTCAGCATACTCACATGTCAAAATGGAAAATGACCGTTAATATTTAAATATTGATTTGGAAAGAAAATAAAATAGATTTTGCAATAATAGACTTGCAACTGAAGATTTTAAGTTCAGTGGAATTATGTTGAGTGGTTAAGGAGGGGTAGCGGATTAGAGAAGTGTGACGCCGACGACGGAAGTGATACCTATGGCTATGTGTCGCCCTGCTCTACCAAAGGTAACACAAAAAATCATGCAAGCCCACCCAAAACCGAGGTTAACTCAGGTGATTCGGAAGGGTAAGCCGTTCCCACCAAATTGTCCATTTCCAAATCCGGTATTAGTCATTTAAGGGTAAAGGGGAAGGCTTAAAAGACAACAACCTCCAGGTAAGAAAGCGAAAAGTCGTTTTTTCGGCTACTCTGCACATTTACAGAAAAAGGTCTGTCTTCATTTGTGAAACGGATATTTCATACCGGTCAACAAAATTGTGGTGTCGACCCTTAAATATCTGCCGTGATGACTTCAACCGAGAAGCAACACAGCCCTGTCTGAGCAATTTCTGTGTCAACGAGTTAGCTCTGTCTAGAAAATCGCTGTACTGGGCATGTTTGCTCTTGAACTTCTTATCCTGTTATTTTAGTCAAAATTATTTATTCGACCTTTGTGTTGTGTTTAATGTTTTGTTACACCTACATTTTTGAAAATATTCAGGTAAGAGCAGTATTATTTTACATTTACACGATTTTTTATTTGGGGATATTTAGAGCTTTTCACAAGGAGTGGTATTCCACTCTAGATTTGTAAATTCCTTGTTTTTCTCGTGGTTGGCGTGCGGTCACTCTTACACTTATCCCATATCTTTTTATTTTCATATTGAAAAACGTACGAACTGCCAATAAACGGAAAGTCGACTATTGGAAAAGTTAAAGTCCTCACGTTTGTCATATATATCCTCTCATGTCTAATTCGAGATGAAGATTAAGGTATGAGACAAACTTAGGAGTGATTGTTGTGTATTTACTTTCAAGCTCATGAGGTTATAATCACCGAATCAAGTATTGCTCAGTGAAAGCACACATCTGTATAAAGGAAGCTGAAATTAAAGGTTTTGGCTAGCTATCTTTTTTCTGTGGTAGCTCTTAGTTTCCTGAAATAAGTGAAGGAATGATCGTCGAGGAGAGCAGCAAATTTAGTTCTCATTGGAACTGAACAAATATGTTGTCAAGCAGGAAATCTAACATTTTATATAATATCCTCCTCTGTATTTTTTTTAATTTTTATTTCGTTCAACAAATATGTCTGGTTTTACCCATAAATATATAAATGTGTATCTCAACTAATTATGGACCTGTTACCAGTAATACAATCAAAGTACTGACGTACTGCCTATTCGAGTGATCCGATCGATATGTTGTAACTCTATTTCTGTTTGACTCAGACTATTGCATATTCCAGGGACGTATATTTAGAAAATTGTTGAATACATCTCTGCATATTCCCATGACTCCTCTATGATATAATGCTGAACATGTCTTAGGGATTACATGGTTAAAAAAAGGTTATATTGCACTTCGGTGTTATTTATTAGAATATATTTCAACTATTACCAATTAATTTGGATGGTAAAACCATTGTGACTGTGGTAGCTCAATTGAATAACTGGGTTGCTTTCCAACAGCAGCATAATACGACCATAGCACGTTGACATGTATAAGTGAGCAAATAAACCTTTCAATAAGTGTGTACACAGTATTTCGCTGGACACAATGATGTGATGGACACAGTAAGGGGCCGGACACAGTAATATGACTGGATCAATTTTACCCCTATTATTCTCAAAACTGGTGTTAAGTTGATACATTGTTCATAAAGAATCATTTTTTTTTAATTCAACAAAATCGGATGAAAACTGAAGTTTTTTACATTTTATATGGGTTACATATTATATGAAATTGAATCCCCCCGCATTTACCCCTTTTAGCTAAAAATGGTAGATAGAAAAAATCGGATGATATAATACTGAAAGTCCCCATTGAAAGGAATCCATTACAAATAACTTATCAAGATTAGATGAAAAACAAAAATTTCTTATCTCCAGCAAAATCGCATTATTTTAAGCCTTTGATCCCCTTTGTATACAAAAATCAGTAAATGCTACAACTATGCTTAAAAAACTATTATTGCATTTTTCATAAGGAATCATTTGAAAAAAAAACAATCAATATCAGATGGAATTTTTTTCCGATATTGTACGAAACTAACCACCCATTTCGACCCATTTTAGCTCGAAACGGTAAGAGATAGATAACATCCGTCGACATTCTACTGAAAGCTCTCATTTAGAGGAATTGAATGAGCATTTAGTTGCTTGTAGCACGTTAATCATCATTAAGCACGTGCATACATACAAAGTAACTAATTATGTCACCTATATACTTTAAGCTTCTTACCATCCGACTGAGAGCATTAATTTTGTGTGAAGGGCGTTAATATCTTTCAACTCCCGTCCCCATTTTATTTTTTTTTTATTTTTGAGGGCCCTACGATTTGCAATTTTTTTACAACAAAAAGGCCAAAAATGGTCCTGAACAAAATGATAATAATAATAATAATAATGATAATAATGATAATAATATAAAAATAGGAGATGTGGCCAAGTGACAGTAGAATTTTAATTTTAATAATAATAATAGTAATAATGAGAAAAAGAAGATGACGACGGAAGAAGAATACTAACAACGCGTGCCACTATTGGAGCAGGAGTTGCTTACCCTTCCGGAGCACCTGAACTCATCCTGGTTTTTGTAGGGTTCGTGCTACTCCAGTTTTAGTTTTCAGTGTAGTGTTGTGTTTTCTATGTTTGTCTTTCGTTTCGTTTTGTTGGCCATGGTCTTGTCTGTCTTCCGACATAACGGTTTCTGTCTGCCCTTTTGGTATCGTCGAATTCCTTTTACAAGCCAGCTTTCTTAATGTATATGTAGATGAAGACAAGAAGAATTTTCACGAACATTTCCACTCCAACATTTATGCAGTCTTTTATAATATTTAAAGTTTGTCTTTTTCTGTTTTGTTTGCTATGATTTAGTCCTTGATTTTGATGGAGGTTGTTTGCCATCAAGGCACGTCATTGAAATCAATCCGGGGTTTAATGGAGTACCTGGTGAGAGGTGGTGTCCCCACAATCGTATTATGCTATTATTACCGCTATGGGGAACCCCAAAACAGTATAGATCAAATTTTAATGGGAGGTGCAAAAACAATTGAACGTTTAGTAAAATTGCATTCAAAATTATTTTTGGAGTAGCGGCTAGGAAGTTGGGACTTCATATGCAGTCCAAGGCATAACCCTATAGCGTTAATAGAAAATTATAACACCCATTTGTGAAGCAACTGATTGAGATATCTTCTGTTGAATATTTGCTAATGACACCTGTACGTTAATACCTTTAGGGACATTCGTCTATAGTTATACTTTAGTGAAATCTACGAAATGAAAATATTTGCCCAGGATGCCAGGTTTATAACACCTAGCTATAATTCAACCTTAGTTGATTAATGCATTAATAGTATGGCAAATTTGAAGTAAGAGAATCAACAATGGAACTAATTCTAAAACAATGAGGGACCCTCTTCACAAAGTCAAACGATTCGTGCCTAACCGATTTACCAAACTATAATTTGCAAAAATGTTGAGTAACTTCCATTCAGCCCTTGTCTTAATTTGTCATATTTAAAAACCCATTTGCTGATTATCAAGCTATACATTGAAAACGAAAGTTATATCAAATCTTATAAATTACAGAAGTATAAAATTAATTACCTTTGTTTCTATTAATAGATTTGATGATATTTCTCATGTATTTTGTGTCGCAGAATGATTTAGATTTGATAATCAACGGTGTCGTCTACCAGGAAGATAAATATCATGTGATTATACGGAAGTTAAGATGTTACAAATGCGGGAAAATAAAAATTTTATCAAGAAGAAAATTATGTTATTCTTTATTAAAACAGTACAAAGCAAAACCGACAAAGGTATAGATTTGGTAGAAGTTTTTCTAGAACAGAAATTGTAATTAAATATCTCCTTCTAAATATTTTGGCAGTTTTATCTTTTATTTTGCGTCGCGCATTGATATTCGAACTGCGCATTTCCGATAAGAAAATACGATATCAACATAAGTTTCCTCAAATCTTTTATTCGCAATAAAGTTCGTTGCTTTGTTATTTGTAAATTTCAAAAGAAATATACAATATTGGACATTTTGATGTCATTGTTTGTTTCTCGTCTCCAGAGATAATTTCCCAAAATGCAAAGTACTTTGAGATGTTTCCGTGCAGTGAAACTTTTCGGTATACTTTGATGGTGTTTGTGGTCGTTGACGAGTGGAAGTGTTTTACAATTGTTACCGGACAACTCGTACCACTCCGATCAAAAATTTTTATGATGATCTGACTCAAAAATTTCAGGTAAAACAAAAATGGTAACCCTGCAAATGGCTGTTTGTTTTAAGCACGACATAGTAACTTATATCTTATTATAGATATTAAGTTTTACAAGCTGGTATTCTTTTCTGTTGTGACATTTGAGATTTATTGGCTGTCTCTTTTCTATTTGGATATGTCTTTGCTTTCGGAACAGCCTATTAAATATTATTGGTAGATTTTTTGTCGCATTATGGTGTCTTAGTATCTTCCCGTCGTTTTGCCCGTCATTTATCAGAATGGACTTCTTATAGACAGGACAATTATTCTAAATGTAACAAATTTTAAAAAAGAAATGTCTCGTGTTGAGAAAGTTGACATATTTTATCAAAGGGAATTTTAACCTGAACATGCTTTCCGATACTTCGTGCATTTTTTAAAGAGATATCTTCATTAGACATGTGCTTTTGATTAGTACTCTTAACGTTGTTAAGGTACTCTTTATCGGGTTGGGACTCCCTTGTATAATTTTTTACCTCTGTCTTTTACATCTTTTGTCCAGTGGTTGTCGTTGTTTTATTAGTCATTTATTGTTATATGTTCACCATTTTGTATTTAATTAGGTCGATTGTCTTATTTTATGTATAGTTTCACGTTTCACTTTTTGTATTTCGAGGCCTTTGACAGCTTCCGTTATGGTATGGACTCTGGTTCATTGTTGAAAGCCGTAATGGGACCTGTAGAAGTTTAAATTCTACTGTAATTTGGTGGGTGGGTGGGTGACTGTCTAATGGACAATCATGCCACATCTCCTATTTTTAGATTATAAACCGATAGACACGAGTCCTGCTCTACAGTTGTACCTGTATTTTCTCTTTCTGTACACTTGTCTGAACAGATGCCTGTTTATGGCATATCAAGCAAGGTTGGAACAAACAGAAAAATGTGCACTTGATTTAAGCAATAAACAAGTGATACATTTTATCAGTTATTCGCCAAAGTACTCCAGTTTTCTTTGCTAAAACAGCTAACCACAAAGCAAACATTTTTGGTTAAAGGGGGTCATCATCAAACAAATAAACAAACCACACCTTTTTAGTCGTGTGTTAAAATTTGCCTTCTTTGGGTTTAGTATTTTTTCGGATTTGAATTACTTATACTCATCCATACATCCTCTCTAAAACTTTTACTTTTTGACAAGTCGGCGGCGTATCCGGGATTTTGTCAATAAAAGCCTTTACAACAAAATCAAAAACGCATCGACCATAAGGCATAATGGAACATTGTCTTATCTACGCAAAAGAGCGTTTATTGATGTTTCTTTAATATATACGAGGTGCGGGTTACGCTGAGTCTCTTTTTCTGTTATGAGAATCTGTTCTGCATGAAACTTCATTTGCTAAATCTTGTTTTCACTAAGACCAATGTCAGTATGCTGAATAATTACGTAACCATTCCTAATCCCTACTCTATTTTATTATCTTTCTAAATCAATATATCAATGTTGGCGGCCATTTCCGAGTACTATATTATATATCAACCATAGGTGAAAATTTATATGCCAGGCAATCAATCTCCGAAACAGAGGGCATAATACTTCCTTTGACAGACGTATAAACACCTCTGCCATAGGTTCAACGCCATTGCCTGAATTGCTACTTCAAAATAGTTGTGATGTCAAGAAATTATTGCGTCGCAATCAGGTATCCATGGTATTGGCCGCCATGAGAGGAAGCTCACAAAATGGCATAACCACCAATTGCAGAGGCGACTACTGTAAGTGTAACTGAAAGCTAGTAGGTTTTGCGAAGATTGACAGGCAATATGCAAATCCTATCAACTTATTACCGTCTTAGATGTTTTGGACGATTCATGCATTATGACTTAAAGTACAAAAAATGTGTAACAGTTAATCAGAAACTGAGGTCTGAAACAAACGTAATGTTTTATTAACTGTCAAGTGACCCTTTAAAGTGGTGTGCTCTGAAATGGTTCCTCCCTGTTTTTCGCCAGAACATTCCAGATTGCAGCGACTGTGACAGCTTCAGTCGGAAAATATAAATGTGTTTTTGCATGTTTTTGCGGGAACGCAATTGATATGTATCGATATTGCAGTCTCTGTTGTTGTAAGTTGTTTATCGTTTATATAAAATTTGATGTTTGGAATGACAAGACTTTTTTATAGATGCCTAAAATTGGTAAATAGTATACTTTCACTTCGCTTTGTATAAATAAAAATTGAATCCGTTTTGGAACGGATCCTACAGCAGAGCCCGGATCAGGGATATTTTGGATGTACTTAAAAATGAATTCGAAGATACCAAAGGAGCAGACAGAAATCGTTAAGTCGGAAGACAGGCCAACAAAATGAAACGAAAGACAAATAGAGAACACACAAGACTATACTGAAAACTAAAGCTGGAGTAACACGAACCCTATAAAAATAGGGTGAGTTCAGGTGCTCCGGAGTTAAGCTAAGTAAATTTAAGAAACATAAATTTGACAGCAAATTAAATGTACTCTTTATTTTTTATATAATTGCTGATGATCGTCGGCTTAAAGATAAAACGTCCATCAAAAATTCAATCCGTATAGACTTCAGTTTCTTTAACATGTTGTAAAGAATAGATTTTGCTGTCTTACAACTCTGTTTGCCAACAGAATTTGTTCATTTTTGGAAAAGCAACGATAATGGTGAAACGTTCCCTATTCCACAATCATTTAAGTACAGAAAACTTGTTTGATTTTGAGAAAAACTGATTTATAATGTTTCCCATGATAACTCAATGGGAATTGTTTCTTCCCGTTATCAAGGGCTGGGTTTCATTTACATGAATTTGAGACATGTTTCAGAATCACGATTTAGCGAATCCATAACATGTTTAAACCATTTAAAAACATTATCTTCTGACAAACTAAAAATGATTCGAGATCTTGCTTCTCTTTCAAATAAAAGAAACGGTAAAACATAAAAATGATCTGGAATCATGTGTTAGAATCACGTAAAAACGCACCCAAGGACAGTTCCAAATCTAAAATATCTCTTACAAAACCGACGCTGTCGTATTTGTCAACAATATTTGTTTACTCCGTTACAACTGGCATCTACTACAACTACAATTAAGAGCAAAGGTCATCCATACGACCACAAACAACTTCAGTATGATTGTACCCCCGTCTGTCCTTAGCACAATCTACTACGTGTAGTCAAATTGTACAGGGTCAAGTTTCCAATGTTTTTCTTATTTCACGTCAATAACACACCTATGAAAAGACTCAATACCGTCAATGACCATAAAAAATAATTGATGTGCTCAACGTCTTTTTCAACACAAACAACCTTTTTTCTGTGGATGTGATACACGTTTTATGTTGAAAAAGTACAAAGAAACAGTATTAAGGTGATTGAACACAACAGAATAAAATAAACAAATAAAATAGTTCTCTGCATCTAATTATGACATTTGATTCATATATTTAAATATAATGAAATTAATCAAATATAAAAACACAGCAAGTTGGGGGTCTGAATGGGGAACCAATTCTATGAATCACGTGTATATTTATAAGCTTGAATGTTTTCACGCGTAAAAAAATGTAAGTTTATGTTAATTCAGAAAATTCGCAGTTTTTAAGTGTCTCAAGTAGTAATGGGAATTGTCCGTAATAATTTAACTTAAAATCTTTTGTTGTTCGCAAGTCAGTATACTATTTTAAATTTCACTTTTGTTGGGCCAGTGTCTCCACTCGGATTTTCCCACGTTAGCAGACGTTTGTTTACAAATCCAACTGTTGTCTTAGTTCCTATTATAGTATGTGGCGGGTTTAGTTCATTGCACAAGGTTTTGCTTGATTGATTGATTGATTGTTGTTTAACGTCCAGTGGCAAATATTTCATGCATATTCAGGGCGGAAACAAGTTAGCA
>JARWCS010036229.1:0-16466 GCA_034783895.1 Geukensia demissa
TAAAGCACTACATATTTATGACAGTCTTTTAAAAAGCTATTTATTTTCAAATTGAGTAGCGAACATCCTTAAAAATTGACTGGAGATTTCTGGCTGAATAAATGTGTGCAAAATCTATAGAAAAAAATCTGGTTGTCGCCTTCGAAAAATCTGAAATAGTAAATGCCTTAAAAATATCGTATCAATGTTTCAAAAGTTTTATCTTATCCTTATTGAAACACACGGATTTTGATTTTTCATCGGGTAATCATACCCTTTTCCTCGTTTTTTAATTCTTATTTAATATACGTCAGAGTTTTACCTGTAAAATGTTGCGATTGATCACAAGAGCAAAAAATTCTGACTTGTTCATATCTCGTATCAAATATTTCAAAGAAAATATTCAGTTTCAAGATAAAAATTTTTTCAAATAAAATCAATAAATCATATGAATTTTTAAAGAAGAAAAGTAAGGATAATGATTTTGAAAATCTTGATAAATCTATGCTATTTTCTTGTCGGATTTTGCACATGTAGCTGACAGGATATATTTGCCATGACGTAAACTGCAAGTATAAACATTTCGTTATATTTTACTTTATTGAACTGAACTTTAGACCCATTTATATTGTTGTTTGATTTATCACCGAAATAATACAAATAAATATACAAAATTAGGTCAATGTCTGAAAGACATCAACCATTTATATGAGGCTAAGAACTGGGGAAGGGCGAAATTTACCGAGCCCATCAACAATTTCGTGTCGAATACAGAAATGTTGATATTTTTCAGACATTGGTCTAATATTGTTTTTATACTGCAGCTAAAAAAATATTTAGATTACTACAAAATTATTACATTTACACAATAATTAAACTTCTTCTATCCCAAATGAGTCCCTGGTTATAAACGAAAAGAAATTGACATTTTACAAAATATCACTTTGTTACTATATTTAGGAAATAGAGCCTACATCTGCAGTATAAATAACTTTATTGCAAATCATCCCAGTTAGGGATAAAGGAACATACAGAACATGTTACAGACACACATTGATAATGAACAATTAAGGCAATTCTGACAAAAATATGCAAGCTGTATTGCGAGAAATAGATATGAATCCAAATATGTAATATCCTATTTTTTGCGTCCTCTCTCCTCAGTTCGTATGACTGTTTTATAAAGGATGGAACGTTATAACATCATAAGGTATTGAAGGATGGAAAAGCCTTTTTAAGAGGAGGCGAAAGAAAACCAAAGGCCATACAAAAGAGGACAAGTGAACAGAAACGACAACCTCAAGAACATGAGCAAGACAGAGCATGAAACATAGTATACATTTAAAATTTTATTACAGCATAAGTATGAATATTAAATGAAGTTGTTGTCTATGGCAAAGACATATTAAAATAATATTTCTCTAAGGCGTTTATTTTGGCTATAATAAAAGACAGATGTTTTTCAACATTAATGTTATGTTGGAAATTTAAACAGAAGCTTTCTTATCTTTTGTTTTTTTATATCCATCCATTTCTATTAACAATCATTCAAACACTGATAATAATCTTTGTTAATTGTTGACTTGTTGATATATAAATTAACAAACTAAACTTATCACAAAACTGTCTATGTTTTCAACTTTCATGCCAAATCACAAATATTAAAGTAATTTTCATTACTTTTGATATAAAGACACCAGCAGCCAAGTCGGTGAGACACTTTCAGTATAATATTTCTTATAATTGTAATTGTTCTTACGTTCTAAACTATAGATATGTGTAAAATGTGTGAAAAGCATTCTTACCCAATATTCATATAGGAGAACTATCATGAGCCAGTATAATGAAAACATTGATGCGAACAATTATCAAATCATGTGAAATAAGGAGACGCAAAAGAAAACCGAAGTCTAGACAAAAGGAGACAAGTCAACACACAGGCCCATTTCCAGAACATGAACATAAAGCATACTATAATATAAACCTACAACAAACACCCAACTACTGGGGCATTGGGGACCTCCATTACAAACATAGGGTGAATTTGGGTGATCAGAAAGAGTAAGCGGTTCCTGGTTTCTTTAGGGTTAATCATCGCATTGTCCATTTTTCAATCCGGTATTAGTCATTTCAAGCTTATGGGGATTGCCTAAAACAGGAATTCGAAGATACCAAAGGGGCAATATTGGAACCTTCAGGTGAAGAAAGTGAACAGCCTGTTTTAGATTACTCCGCAATTTCACAGAAAGAAGAACTAAGAAATATTCTAAATGTAAAAAACTGTGACAATGTTAACAAGTGTATAAGTCTTAAAAAAATTCAAGATTATATAGCAAAACTATTAAAAAAACCGACCAACTGCCTATTCCGGTCCTTTTTCTGGTCCCGAGGTAAATAAATACATTTTTAAATAAATAAGTAGAAGAAAAAAATGTATTAATTTATTGATGAAATTGACATCGGAATCAGTATTGTCCATTTCAAATTGCTATCACTTTTACGTTTCTTTTAGTCGGATTCTTCACGGTTTTTGAATTGGTAACCAAGACGTTTTGCACTCTCTTATGTACATTACTACAGTCGGAATAACGTCCTCGATATTAGAGATGTCTTTAATGCTTTACAACGCAACACAACTGAGGTAACGGAATGTCATCATCCGGTTCATTCTCGCTTTCATCCTTTTCAAATGGATCCAGTGCGGGAATCTTGAGAAGTCTTGCCTTGAATGGCGTATTCAAATTACTTTCAAGTTTCCGTTTTTTTAAACGTGCATGTAGTCTCGATTTTTAATTTTATTAAAAAAAGGCAGCGTGCTTGCCAGTTTCAAAATAATTAACTTTTGAACTATTGTAAACCTTCCACATTTATGTGGCAATATTCCTGCTTGCCCTGCCTACGGGATTTATGTTTACACTGGACTTTTAAGAGTTGTCTTCCATGTAGTTTGAAGGAGGAACCTAATTGCGTAAAAATAACAATGATATGTCTTAGTCCAGAGTAGAATACCCATGTGAGAGATCAGAATTGCATAGTCCAAAAGGACAAAACAAACTAAATGACAAAACGAAAACGAAAGAAACAAAGGCTTGGAATCCACCACGAACAGGTGTTCATGAAGGGCAAGCATCCCATGTCTTGCGCGCAACACCCATCGTGGAATCCTTAAACTCTAATCCGGGTTAACTTCAATCCGAGGAGAGCTCACTTATTTTTGTATTACCGGTAACAGGTCCATTACTAGTTGAGATACACTTATAGCAGGAATATTAGTGTTCCAATTAAAGATACACATTGAATAATAGTGCCAAAATGTTGCGGAAAAAGTATTTTGATCGCTTGAAAATCCTTGGCTTTGTATATACAATGTTTCATCCTTCACAAGTCAAAAGAAAAACTGTTGATTTTATTAAAGAAAGAATTTCGTATGTTTTGGTTCTAATGCTACTAATGTACATATAGCATACAAAAATTCTCCATATTTATTCAACATTGGTAATTTTGAATTTCATTGATTATTCAAAAGTGGGTTTTGAAAACTTAGTTAAAATTTTAAGATATTTGTGAGATTTTGTTCCTTTTCCATATTCTTTCATTGTAAAACTTTATAAGCTTGAGGTTTCTTATTTGCCAATCAGATGATTGTATGTCCATGTAGGATTATTGTAGACGACAAAATCTATCGTATCATTTGATTTTTTGCTTGAAATAAAAGCAATCTGATATCGTTGAGTATTTTGAAATCTAATAACAGATAAGTTTACACAGATACAAGGAACTCTGTCTTGACACCATGGTGACATCAGTGCTAATACAAATAAAGATTACCATGTACGTGCTGGCTGTATCCATAGCAACAACCATTGATCACTCAAAATCATCATTGACGTCGATTCCATTGACAATACCGAGTGACTGTTCACACTTGTAAGTTGTAATTGTAGCATTTAGAAAGATTACAAGACAAATGTCAAGAAAAGTCTACATGACGGTACCATTGTCGTCAGATTATTCTTTGGTATTAAACAATGATGGCACTAATGTCCTGTACCTATTTTTAATATATGGGCAGTAGGGAGGTATTTTCAATTTTGCATAATGATGAGTGTATTAATATACAAAAGAAGAATAATCTGTGATTTTGCAATGTATGTTACGGAGAGGAAATGCCACAAGTGTTTCTTATTGGTATTAATGATCGTTAGTTATGATGCATTTATACCATTTCCAGTCAAGACGTTAAAAAACTTAACCAAAGAAGATTTTACGATTCCTTAAAAAGCTTACCACGTCACACCTTGATGCAGATCCTATACTGCAGCTTAATATTGTTCGCTTTAATACGTATTATAGAAGTCTTGCAACGTTTTAGTAAAAGGTTCTGATTGGTATCATTTTGTAAAAGTTTAAATTAATGACAGTACAAATAACTACTATGTACAAACAGAACTCGAAGATACAGGAAAAGTGACAGGCAGAAATTGTTGAATAAGAAGACAGATAAGACCATGGCCAACAAAAAAGAAATGAAAGTCAAATTACGCACAACACTACACACTGAAACTAAAGCTAGAGTAACGCAAACCCTACAAAATCATGGTGAGTTCAGGTGCTCCGGAAGGTTTAGCGACTCCCTCTCCACTAGTGGCACTCGTCTTGTTACTCAGTAGACAAAACCGGTATAGGAAGGGATTTGTCTGCACGACAGTGGGAAGATATCCATTGTCATTTATGAAATTGATATTTCGTATCGGTCAACCAAATCATGATTACGACCGAAAATTTTCGGACTGATGACTTGAATCGTTCCCTGAGAAACCTTGGTTTAGTACAACTATAATACCCATTTTGATGACTATAGGTTCCGAATTATTGTTGTCATCTCTGGTCAAGCCATGAGTAAGGTTTGGCATTTTTGAGAGAAATGATTCTAAGATGGTTCATTCTCTCATGTTTGAAAGGATTGTTGAAAGCTCACTCTCAGACTACATTTGAATGAAATATTAAACAGTCAGGATTTCTACCATATTTGGAATGAGGTCATGAAAGGTAAAATGGCTCTAAAACTCTTCATATTTGTCTGGGTAAAAATCTGAGCATGGAAATTAAAGATTTTAATATAATCCCAAAGTCTCCTCGGATTTTTACCCGCAACCTAATGAACTTTTCATACCTTAAACAATAGAATTCAACATTTTTGCAAAATCTGTGAAATTCTTTTGAAACATTGTTAAATAAACATAATTTATGCTAAGAATATGTCTAAAAATTAAAATTGGAACTTTCTGAATTTTTTATTTTAGAAGTATATGGCAATTTAGGATACATTTTCATTTTTGGTAGTGTTGTTGACTGTTTAAGTAAAAAGATATTTTTCTCCATCGATGGGCCACTTTTGTTCTTCAAGATTGTGAACCAAAAACCCAGAGTCCACCAAATTTTTTTCAAGTTGATCCTTAATTTGGACCTCTATAATCATTTTCAAGGATCGAAGATGCCACGTTCTTTGTTTACATAATTCCAAACCATAATTGAATACTAGCATACCAAACTGACACAAAACCACGAAATTATTTTCACACACCTATTTTTTGAACAGAGCAAGATATGCAAATGTTTCCTTGCGACTTATAACGGTCAAACAAGACCAAAATGTGTAATGGTCTGCAATAAACAACACTTTAATAAATATCTACACTGCGGTCCATAGTACCAGAGACATATAATACAATGATCATATGTCTCTGATAGTACACAAAGTTGTTAATTTCGACAAACTGCAAAATTGATCGTATAAAAATAATACATCTTTTGGAAGACCCCAAAATTGTCTTTGGTACAGTAAGTTCTTTGTTTAGCACCATCTGGTCTTCCTCATAAAAACTTGTAATTAACAATACAAAGCTTTGCTAGCTCACTTGAACATAACCTTATCAAACAAAAATAGCATGCAATAGCACCAAAATATCGCAACAATTCCCAGTCTTTGGGAAGTAATACTGGTGATTGGAAAATGTCCTATTGTAAATAGGATTGATGGCAGGTTCTAAAGACAGATGAAATTAAAAAAAAGAATGAGAAATTATTGTCTGAGATAAAATGTTATTCTAAAAATGCACACATGCCTTCAAAGTAATATCAAAATATAATAAAGAATTTCCTAATGAAACACAAGGAAAAAGAAATTTTCTATAATAGAACTTTGTTATTTTTTATAAATATTAAACATTTTGAGATATTTCATATCATAAAACTCCATTCAGTCAATCTTCCTATTAACATACAAATAGAACAGACCAATGTCAGACAGTGCAAAAGTTTTGTTTAAGACAGGACGAAGATTTGTGTGTTTACAAGAAGTTGATATTTCACAGACACTTCCTATTTTAAAATATTCAATAGACAAATTAAAAAACTTGTACTGTGTATAAAAAACCATTTCCATTCCTATATGAGCACCTGAATGTGGAGGAAATTAAAACTGACCTTGCAGAAATATCATTTTTTAATTATTTAAACACTAACTGTTTTTGTATCTGTAAAAATATTTTCAGGATCACTACAAAAACAATGGCTCTAAATAGTATTAATCTGTTTTATGCTGTTTAAATTGAAAACAGTTTCCTCGAGCATAAAACCCTTAAATCAAAACAGAATAATCAAACTAAATTTTCGTAAAAATGTAGCATTCATTGAAGATAGCAATTACAAAACCTAACAATAAACGATAAAACAAAATAAAAATCTGAGGTAATCCTTGTATCATCCATAACTGTCTCTCGTTCTACAAATATGTCATGGAATGTACTTTGCATTTTGATTTTTAATTATTTCAAAATTCAACAGAAAAAGGGAAAACTTCCATTTGTTGACGGGCAACATTGATAATGCACTATATTTTTATAACGACAGTTGACAATATTTCGCAAATCGGTGGATATTGTACATTTGGCTTGTATGATTTGTGTGTCATTTCCTCGTAGTTGAAATGTCCTTGGCAGGTTGCGTGTCATTGAGCGTATTGTTCAACGTCCGTTTGGCAACTTGGATTGTTCCCTCTGCAACATAAACAATAACAGAAACGTAATAATATATCTGCCAGGAAACTGTTCATCGTGTTCGACATTGTTGATATAGTAGACATTTTCAGTCGTCGTTGTAACAAAATCTCACCATACTCATCAATAATATCTAGACCATTGAAATGTACCAAAATGAGGTAACAAGATTAATTTGCATTATGTAATAAGCCCATCATGCATTTAGCCATACTTCCAATGACTGATTAAAGTCAGGATTTAAACTTAAACAGTTATATTGAAAATATACATACTACTCAATAACAGTTTGCAACACATCTTGAAACTGTTAAAATCTGAATATTTTAAAAAGATACATAATACTGTCTTTATTTAAAGACAATGTTGTATTATCTCTGTTTTAACTCATGAAATGACATGACTTAGGTTAACGGAGATTTGACATCAAACCTTTCAGTTTTTCCACAAAAACCTAATCAAATGCTGGGCATTGAAAAAATATAGGAAACATTCAGTGGCTGTCATCTGTCAAGCTAGGAAATTTGTCCAGCTGCACACCGCTTTTTTAGGCGATTAAAGGCGATTAGCCATTATTTTGGAACCTGTTGTCGAAAGAGCCCCTAGAAGGGAGAATGTCAAGAAAAAAACCTTTTAATCAGCGAAGGCAAATCTGAAATATATGATATCAACTGATTAAAAGAAGAATTCTCTAATTGTTAGATGCCCCAATGCACTTTCTTTCGAAGACAATAACAGCCAAGTTCTGGAACTTGAAAACGGTTTCCTACCCCAGGCCACTTTTTGCCCCTTGGAAACAACTTTGCAAATTGAATGTTAGTTCCATGGATAAAAATTGATAAAAAATATCCCCAGCCAAATTTTTTCTTTAGGCTTTGTTCCTTTTGCATAATATAGACAAAAATCAGGAAATCTAACATTTAACTGACGTTAAATGACGTCATCACTTATCGACATTGAACAAGTATTAAAAAATGATTCACGCACATTTTTGTAAACCAATGTTTTCCTTGACAAATTGATTTTATCTGTTTAAATTAGGTTCAAAGAAACAAACGATGATTTCATATCAACCTTTTTAGTAGTATATATTGAAACAAAATGCCTCATATTTGGTTATACAACAAAACACTGGAGCTTGCAATCATTAAAAAAATGTTACTTATTTGAAAATCTATAATATCAATTAAAAGTATTTGATGTTTCTCTACCCTTAACACCAAACAAAGTGTTCCTCTTATATATAATACTTACATTTTGAGCATTATCAAAAGTTTATATCCCAACCTGATGTCTCATCTGGAGGAATTTCTGAATTTTTAGGGTAGTTATCAAAATTGCTAAAATCAGCAGGTCCTTTAATCTACAAAGTGGCAACAATATTAAATTTAATCTATGTTTGTACCATTATATTTCCTGACAAAGAAACGAAAAAGCAAGCACTTGATTACTCGATTAAATGTACCCACAAAATAACAATGTTAGATGAAGTCTGGAATAAAGGATGCTTAACTATAGTTGAATTTTATACCACAGACTAATATCTGATTTAACTACACAAGTTTTGTAATATATTTCATGTTAGTCCAGATTTTCTTACTGCTCTCCGTTCACTAATAAAATAGGTGATAAAACACAGTAAACCTATGTTATTCACGGTTTCAGTTTGATTCTTTGACAATTGATTATAATTTCTAAAAGAATGCAATAAATTATCTATATGTTTTCTATGAATAAATTTGTCCATAAAAACCCACTATTTTTTCTAGTATTTTTATCATAGCTTGAAAAAGAAAATACAAGTCAGTTAACGACCCATAATGATGCATATATTTCTGTTGATTATATTCCCATGTACAAATGTAATTGTTTTAAAATGATATCATATCTCATCATTGTATTTTAACCTATTGGAAAAAAAAACTGTTTTAAGTTTTACCTTTGGTACAATAGGAGGTATCATTGTTCTGCATTGTAGACCTTCCCAATCAAATCCTTGAAACCATCTACAATGATAAACAAAGTCTCATAAAGCTCTAAATTAAGGCATTATAATAAGGCCACTCCAAATTAATTACTAGTTCTTCGGATCCCCTCCCTCCTAAAACCATAGATTCAAAAGTTTAAAAAAACTTTACTCGCTTCATTTTTTATCACATTTTTGAACATTTTCATCAAATGTCCTAAATATTTAAATAAAAAATATTTTCGCTCGCTCCTTAAAGTATACAAAAAAGGATGAAAAAATTATAAACTGCCTTTTCCGCATCAATTTTGAAACTTTTGCTTCATATTTTACCTTTTTTTGAAAAAAAAATTAAAATTTTCGCACACTCGCACCTAATTTTGTCATAAAAAATCCGAAGAACTAGGAATTAATTTGGAGTGGCCTAAAGGCGTTTTAAATCCTGATGTCTGTTTCTATATTTTATTGTCTATATTTTTTCTAAAGCTGATGCATAACTGGTTTTCATACTAAAATGCAACAATTTTTACCAATATTAGAAAAGCAGAGTTCGGGAAATACACATTAGAATATTGTACAATAAAAAAGAGAAAATAAAAATCTGACACACAACCGACTATATCTTAAACTGAGAGACCACGGCATATAGTATCATGGCTGAAAAAGTTGAAACTGTTTAAGCTGTCTTTGTGATATGCATTTCTCTTTTGCCTTATTGATGTCAGCATGCTAAAACTAATTTCCTATTTTGGCTAAAATTTTATAATAAAAGTATGCATATACTGCTGTTGGACTGGTTTCTGTTAAAATCATATCCTGTAAAAATATTCACATGCGTATTACTACTAAGATGACTGATCATTAAAATAATCAGCAGTTTATAGACCCATCATTATAACAGTAACATAGTGTCAGGTGTTTAGAGGACTTACTTGTGCTTTTTAATCTCGTTAATATTGCCCTTTCCATATCCTAATCGTTCTGCGGGACTATCTCGACACAGCTTCTTGATCAACATTGTAGCTGTTTTACCTACTCTCCTAGGGAATTCTACAACGTCTATACCTTTCAGAATAATGTTATATGTCTTCATAGGATCAGAACCAGCAAAAGGTGGACTGAAATGGAAATTCCATTTATTGTAATGAAACGGGTAGGTACATCAAAGCTGTATTTCAAATAAGAAAAATAAGAATAAAAATATCAAGTTTTGGTTTTCACTCTTTATATGAAGCATTATCAACAATGTCATAAGGTAATGAAAAACACAAAAATCTGCCAGCCTATGTCAAGGATAAGGCCGACAATGAAATCCTGGCTCATGGGCATATATTCCTTTCAGAACCTAACAGTCCAGCCGCTGTGTATCGACCTGGTAGTGGTAAATGCTATTTATGCTTTGCTGACTTATTATTAGAACTGAAGTAACTTTTAAGATATACAGGTAAAGTGTTCAGTATGAGAAAACACGAAGATGCATAAAAATGGAAAAGACACCTTGAAATGCAGCTATGCTACAAAGATTCTTCCCAAGCATCTTAATTCCTCCATCATTTGAACGATGTTCGTGTTGTTCGATTATTTGTTTTCTGTAAACTGTTTTGTGTGCAAAAGCCTATCGTTTACCTTCTCTTTTCCTAGCCATGGTCTTGTCTTTGCTTTGACTTGGGATTTTCGTTTGGTAAAAGTAAAAAAGGACCAACCAAAAGAAAATATAGAATGAATTTACAAATCTAGACGTCTAAACAAAGCATTATAAAAAGGTTGGAATACCACTCCCCTGTGAAAAGCTCTAAATTCCATTTCAACAATCTTAATGACTATTCCACAATGTAGCCTTTCGAGAAATATATCTTTATCATAAATTTTCTGCATAAAAGAAGGCTGGTTGAACCATTGCGAAACCGCTCCTCAAGATTAAGAATATAGAAGTGTTAATAATTAAAAGCTTGGGGGGAAGCCACATGTGTATAATGTTTGATAGAATTGTATGCTCAACTGATAATCAAGATTTACCCCCATTACAATGCTTGAACTTTACATTATCTAATACTTTAAACTTTTGTGAAACGTCAGGGTTTTTTAAAAAGAGCTGTTAGTGTGATCTTTTCAATATCGTTGTCGTTATCCAAACCAGCATTGTTTGCTGCAGTCGAATCTTAAGATAGGGTCGTATGCAATATCACACAACGATCTTGACTGAAAGAACCGGCCCACCTAGAACCGACTTTTGTAAGACGGTCTTTGATGTGGCATAGGATTATATTTGGTTTATATCCATTCAACCGTAAAAATTGACGAACCCAGCCAAATCAAGATTAACATAAAATCCAACTTGGCTGGGTTTGTCAATATTTACGGTTAAATGGATATAAACCAAACATTCGCAAACAATAAGAGCGTCTTTAATGGTGGATATAAATGTTAATTTCACAATTTTTAAAATCTTATACCCATCTTGAGATGAGGCAACTTAGAAAACTTAAGGATATATTTTCCCATGTCATACAACTGGTCTCATATTATTCAAAATATTAAAATGAAATTTGTCAATTGTGTCAGCAAATACATTAGAACTGTATATAATATTCCTGGAAAGGAAACGTTCTTATTCTAAATAGTGGTAATCTCTATACATCATTCATGTCGGATATCAACGCTTGTACCATACACATTTGCATATCACATGAGACCGGTTTCATGACCTATATTCAGAGATCCATACCCTTGGCAGGGCAATCGTCTCAATAATGAAATGTAAAGTTAAAAAACGTATATTATATTTACGACCGTTTCGTTACATGTAAGACTTTGAGAAAAGTGAAGATATGTGCAGTCTTGTCGTGGTTTTACAATTTAAAAACCCGTGTTGTCCTTTCTTTACAAAACTGTTATTACCTTACAAGACAGTGGTCATTCCTATTGCGCATATCTACGTTCTAAGTTTATGTTTAAACAGTATCAAATATCAACCCCTTAAGGAATTCGAAGATACCAAAGGGGCAGACAGAAATCGTTAAGTCGGAAGACAGACAAGACCATGGGCAACAAAATGAAACAAAGACAAATATAGATCACACAACACTACACTGAAAACTAAAGCTGGAGTAACATGAACCCTACAAAAACTTTTATATTTTCTTTTTTATCACGAAAAATTAGTCGCTTGTCCCCAACTCATTTCTTAGGAATTGTTTTCTTAAGATAGTTCTAATCTCCAATATTATGCATGTTTGTTCATACCTCAACGAAAGCTCGACCACCAACTGCTTTATAATACATACAATACTTTAAAACATTATATCCCCATGGTATAAAAAAGCTTAGTATATTTAATAATATTTAATACCAATCTCATATTCTTTACCATTAAAATAACTCATATTAGCGACGTGAAATATTGTGAGTCCTTGCATATTTGTATATTTAAATATTATTTAATTTCCAATATAAATGCTATGTTGACCATCCTAACGTCTTTATGAAATCCCTACATATATCGACCAAAACAAGATTGTCGACGATAAGGAACCACAAACAAGGAAATAGTCATCTAGGATGGAACAAAGACATAACTGACTGAAAGGAACCACAATAAGTAGGGCGTCGCGACACTGAAAAAAACCCTGATTATATTGTAAGACTGATTTTATCGTTAGAGACAGCCTCTTTCTACGTCCAGTACGAATACCAAGTTATTTGTGACAACAATTTATTTTGCGTCAGTTTATTGAGAAATCCACATTTAATTTCCAATTCCATGGTGACAGATTCAACCGATATTAACAATAACGTATGTCTTTGTAGACCCTATTAAGCCCTTGATCGATCCTTAATGCACATTGATTCAATACATAAAGGTTTGTTATTTATTATCCAATTAATAAGTCTTAGATTAAGTTTCTAGAAAATGACTGATATTGGACAGCCAGCTACGCTGTCATCAGCAAATAATATTTAATCAAATTGCACGGTTGATAATATGATCTTTTTGTAATTACTATAAAAATCAAACCTACTTTACAATCTTACATCCGCAGGTATCTGCTTGTAAGAAATTTTACTTAGTATCAGATTAAACCATTAGATCCAATTTCCTTAGATATCACCATTTCAATGACATTTTCATTATTAAATTAACTTAAAACTGTCATTTTAATATAATTTTGATAATTAATACAATCTTAAGATTGAACTATATTTTACATTTATTATAAACCGTTTGCATTGCTTATTCACGATGTTGAAGTTTAAAATAATAAAAAGGTCACATTGGAAATCCCGCAGGATATTCTTTAAAAAAATGTCAACTCTTTCCTTTTCTCTGTTTAAAATAAGGGCATGGAGTCAAGGAATGACGAAATAAAAGAAAACATGTTATGATAATAGCAATTTGGTACCTTCGGGAGTTAGTTATTTGTGCATTAGTGAATGTAGAATACGTGGTAATTGGAAATTAAAAATTGAAAACGCAGATCGAGTAAATGTAAAAAGTTTTTTCGCTGATCTTGCGTAACCCCATTTGATATTGGCAATTTTAAGATACATTTTCAGAGAGAAAAAAGGTCTTCATTGCATCTTGCTTTTCATAGTTGCTTTTTTTTGGCAAGTACAGTATCAATGCTCATAAAAATGTAATTTCAGCCAATATGAGATTTAGCAACATAACCTATTCCAAAACTACCTTTGATTATAGTTGTACTGTTAGGTAGTTGTATATCGCGCAATTAATGAAATGGTCAGCAATAACTAAATATTCAAAAGTTGTTGTTTTTCTAATTCAAAGATGTAATTGTAATATATTTGGTCGGAACAACAGTGTTACACTGCAAATGGTTTATATATATTAAAACAAATTGACTTTAAAAAAACTATCAATGAAAAACCTTCCTGTATATTTTGGGGTAGATGAACTTCCTTTATCTAGAATAAAAATTACTTTTGTCATGGAGCGAGAACCTTTGTATAGTTGAAAAAAAATAACAAATATGGTATAAGTTTTCGACTGTAATTTGATTATCATATAATATCATATAATATTGATTCAGTTTAAACATACCTTCCTGTAAGCAGCTCAAACATTAAAATACCCAGAGACCAGTAATCAGCGGCTCTATCATGTCCCCTATTTAAAATAATTTCTGGTGCTACGTATTCAGGTGTACCACAGAAAGTCCAAGTTTTCCGACCATGACCAATTTTCTTTGCAAAACCAAAATCTACCTGGAATGAAATAAATTGGAAAAATATCTATTTTGATATCCACAGTTTCAAAAGGAATTCGAAGATACCAAAGGGGCAGACAGAAATCGTTACGTCGGAAGACGGACAAGACCAAGGCCAACAAAATGAAACGAAAGACAAATATAGAACAAACAACACTACACTGAAAACTAAAGCTGGAGTAACACGAAGCAGGGCGAGTTCATGTGCTCCGGAAGGGTGAGCAACTCCTGCTCCACTAGTGGCACCCGTTATACTTCACCTTCTGTATCAGCAAATATAGGTACAAATGGTACGATATATGTATACATGTAAAATAAAACATATATTTAGTGCTCTTTACTTATATTATAAATCTAAATAACATTATGTATGACGTTAATAATGTGGATATCTCATTAAAGGTTTCTTCCAGGCAAAAACTTATAGAACGAAACCTGCTAGATTTATCAAGATAATGAAATATTATATGTCAAATGAAAGTGATTGTGTGAAAGCAGCTTCTATACCATAGATCAATAAATAAATCTTTTTTAACTCACCAGTTTGACATAACCACGACTATCTAATAACAGATTTTCAGGCTTAAGATCCCTATAGATAATTCCTCTGTCGTGTAAATATCTGAAGGCTTCTATTACACAAGAAATACAAAACCGAGCAGTAATTTCATCAAAACAGCCTCTGGAAAATATGATTTATTGTTATTGAGTCAGAAAAGTATGGAACTCACACCTCTAGGTGAAATATACCTCATTAACATTAATTGCATAGTATTTAATATCATATAATATTTTGGTGCTGTGACAGAATGATGTTTATGATATTCATATGAAATGTACAAAAACTATAAACCTAGAGGTTGCATTTACAATCTTTAATAACAAACGAGGACATTTATAGCAAGCTATATAAAGATTACAAACAACAAGTTTTTGGATTACGACATGAATATAGTCCATAGCACAGTCAAGTTTGGCTTAAGGGAATTATTTATGTCTTGACTTTGCATCATTGGATTTTGTTAAAACCACATGAAATTCATCAATTTGATAATCAGCAAATTGCTTATTTGTACCTTAATGCTTATAGTTAAAATTTTATTAAAAGTCATTTAAATCAGGTAATAAGATACATGTACCATCCATACAACCAAGTGTAAAATACATATACTACCAAGCATTTGTAAATTTAGGTTTTTGAAAATATTTTAAGGGCCATAGTGTGATGAAGCAAATCATTCTTACTACTTTTTACTAAAATCCAAAATTTGAAAGTTAGACGCTTTAGCTATTTGTAGTCCTTTAATCTTTTTTCTTCTTACCTGTCTCTGAGTATTGTCCACAATTCTCCACCAAGGCACACCTCCATTAACATATAAACATACTTAACATCTTTAAAAGTTTTGAATAATCTGTAAAGGAAGATCATATGAAGATCAGCAAATTTATTTAAAAATGATAAATGCAGGTATTACCAGTATCAAATTAAACGTATTTGCATATGCTAGGGCTACACACATTTGAATCGAAACATTTACATGACTTTACATAAACCTTAACAAAGTTTGCTATTGTTAATGCGATTTTACTCTCTCTTTAAAAACAAGAAGAGCAACAACAAATGAAGTTAAGATTGTGTGCAAGTAATCTAAAAATTATTTTTCCCATAAAATTTTCAAACATAATAAGTAGTATAAAGATAAAGTGACGTTTATTTGCTATGGAAAGGTTTCATTATATAACTGAAGTCATGGTCAAGGGACAAAAATGCGATTTAAAAATAAAGTTGTCCAATTAAAATCATTTTTCATCAAATTCTATTCTGGTCCTTATGGAATAACCTTCTTTCGAACTATAACAAATGTTTCAATAATGTGTCATGCAACCATAATTTGAATATAATTATAACAATTAGAACTTGTATCAAAGGAATCAAACATCAGTACATAGCGTGTGCTTCTTATCCTAAAGGAACTATTTTTCCGACCGGTGCATTTTTAATAAAACTTGTTTTTTATGAATTTGTGATGCTCATTGAATTTTTGTATTGCAATCTGTTAATGTTATTCGTCTTTAATTTCTATTCTGTTGTTGTCTGTTCATCGCTGTTTTTGGTTCCTAGATCTTTCTATCTTCGCTACCATTTTCATTATACATGTAGGACCGCCTCGGTGGTGTAATGGTTAGCGTGCTCGCCTCGAGTGTGGAAGGTCGTGGGTTCGATCCCCGGCCGGGTCA
>JARWCS010036338.1:0-16463 GCA_034783895.1 Geukensia demissa
ATTGCCTACCGTCACGTACGGTAGGCAGTACTATATTTGATGCTTCTTCCGGTATCATGGTTAAAATCATGCTTTGTTTGCTTGCTTATTTTCCGTTACCTACAATCTTTCACTTAACCATTCATTTACATTCGACATACTTCTATAGCGATTATAGAATATCATGAAAAATCATGATATTTCCGAGTAGAAATTGGCGCGAAAAGGACTGAAATTGGCGGGAACGGATTGTTCCAAGTTGAAAAGGAGGGGGAACCTGAAAGTTTGTTGTAATTTCTTTTAATTTTACGAAAGTATCTCGTTTTCTATCTTATTCAGAAAATTGGTACTAGTTAAGCCACATAATTTGTTTACATTAATCAAGTTTTTGTTAGCAGTTTATGAAATTTTATTTTTGTTTTTACAAACTGTATAACCTGCAAAAATGTAATAATCCGTACGTTGATTGACAGGTCAAGAGCCACTGAACCATTAATCAAAACAATAACATTTTATCGACAGCGTGCAGTGGTAAAAAGAACTAAATAAGAAGTTTGCAAGCATTGTAGTATACAGTATACATGGTAAGAAATGCGGATAACTAGGGGAAGCATCCATCAGGGTTACCCTTATTTTAGAGCGATATTTGCTGGACAACAGTGTACAGCAATCGCGTATGTCGCGTTGTTGTTTTTAACCATTCGAGCTCGAGTAAATTTCCAATTCGGACAGGACGACATCAATGAAATCGTCACTACAGGTAGTACTTTGTTTGAGAATATATCGTATGATTTAGGCAGAATAAGAAATCCGATTAATTTGCTGCATTCCGAAGTGAATGGAAGGTTCGTCAATGATCAGTTGCCAACTTTACAGTTGATATTAAATAGGTACTATGGGGTTGTTGGTCAGTCTGGAAATGCAGCATCTGGATCTTGGGATTTTAATCAGGCCTTGCAAGAGGGTTTTGCAACATCATCAGGCATGTTAGTGACGTTTGGGTCACAAACAATTGCACTGTATTACAATGAACAGTCGCATATGTATTACGTGTTTGACTCCCATGCACGGTCAGAAATTGGTTTGGTACATGCAAATGGATATTCAATGTTGGCTGAATTTGACTCATTAAGAGAATTGTATTTATATTTGCAGCATCTGTATCATGGTCTTGAGTTTGATATTTCCTTAGTAAATCATGCCAGTAGCAATTCATTAAGAAATACAAGAAGTAACAAAACAAACTTGTCAAAAGACAGAAACATGTACACATCTACCATACCACCAAATCAGTCACAACCAACTGGAAATGGAGGTGTTTACATGCAAAATATAAGTAATAATTTTGATTCACATGTTTGTTGTAATAATCAAAATAAAAACTCCAGTGACCATAGCTTTCAAGACTTTTTTTCTTTTGATAATAGTTTTTCAGTGACTCATCAGGCATTTACATCTGCCATGAATATACTTGTACCTGAATATGAGAACATATCAGACACTTGCGATCAGCAGATGTCAGATGTAAATTGTTGTGAACAGCCTTCAGATGTTAAAAAACATATTTTTACGGTTTTGAATCACACTTACGCAAGTTCAAAAAATTCTTTACTTAATCATACTTATGCAAGTAGTTTAACATTTTCAAATAATTCATTGCTAAATCATACTTATGCTCAGGTTGATAAGGAGTATGAACATGATGAAATAGATGCAGATATCGTGAAAGCTACTGTTTGTTACCAAGAAACGCAAAATTATACATGTGATCATACATACGCTTGCATAGGTCATAATAAAACAAAATTTATTGAAAGTGTACAATGTCAAGTGCAGATAGATTTTTGTGTAGGTTCTATGGAAACACAAACACAAGAAATAAAACATGAAATTAATGAGTGTATATATACTGCAACTCCAATTGACAGTGAAATTGATGAGTGTATATATACTGCAACGCCAATTGACAGTGATTTAAACTTGCACTGTGGTTCATTGAATGAATCACAGGTTTGTGACAGTCATATTGCTGATACCGGTAACAAGAATTTGAACCAAAAGCAGAGTTCATCAAAAGTACAAAACAAGAAAGACAATAATATTCATGTCGTGTATAAACCCAAAGAACCTAAGAACTGTATGTCTAAAGAATATCAAAAGTTCATTGAAGAACTGCCGTCATATTCATGCAAGTCATGTGAAAGATTTATGTTTAAAAACCAGATTTCCAGTTGTAAAAGAAATTTTCCCAAAGCAAATATCAGAATTAATGATCTGTTATGCAGCACCTGTTTAACATCTGTATATAAAAATCAGGTCCCCAATTTGTCTGTATATGGAAATAATATGGACACAGGTATTGTGCCACAAGTTCTGAAAAATTTAAATTTTTTGGAGAAAAGATTAATTGCTCGTGTTAGCACATTTTTTTCGTTGGTATTGTTGCCAGGGTTTCCAATTGGTCAGTTTGGTCAAAAGGGTTATGTAATTAACTTTCCAGTTGATACCTATAAAATATGTGATCAGTTGTCTGCATTTCCATTTAGATCATGTGATAGTCAGTATTACTTAGTGTCGTGTTCTTGTCATGAAAAATTGACAACACCAAAATTAATGAAAGTTTCTAAAGTATTCAAAGCCTTAACCTGGTTGAAACTTCATAACAATCATTACAGACAGATTAATATTCCACCAGATTCAAATGTAATATATGATTCCTCTGATGGAGATAATACAGTTGAAACTGATTTTATAGAAATGGGTACTTGTCCAGCAGACTTCAATGTGCCAGGAAATGTTATTGACTTGAATGCTGCCCAACCCATTGATATGCACAAGATTAATTGTGAAGAAGAATTGGCTTTTCCTTGGTTATTCCCTTACGGAATAAACGGTTTTAGTACTGAACGTGGAAAAAAATTAACTCTTGGTCAGTATTACAAGTCCAGATTTTACAATATTGATAGCAGATGGAGGCAGAATATTACATACTTATTATCAGCAGTAAATTTTTTTGAGAAAAATGTTTTATCTCAAGTTATCTCTGTTTATACCCGTATTCGTAAAAGTGCATCTGCAAATAGTGAACCATTACGTGCAAGCAATGTTACAGATGGTAGCAATCCAGATTTATTAGAAAACTCATACATGTTTATGAAAAAAATACGAGGAACTGTTGCTTACTGGAAAACTACCCTTTTTAATCTCCTTGCAATGATAAAAAATCTTGGTCCGCCAACATTATTCATGACATTATCATCGAATGATTACCACTGGGAAGAACTTGCTATGACATTACAAAAAAAAGATAGGCAATCCATAGATAAGCATGCTTTACCTAAAAACGTGCAATCAAATCCATTATTAACAGCAATTCATTTTGAACGACGATGGAGGGCGTTATTAAAAAATGTTATTAAAGGACCCAATAGACCATTAGGAAATGTTGTTGACTATTTTGCACGGATTGAATTTCAAACAAGAGGCAGCCCACATATGCATGTTTTTTTGTGGATTGAAAATGCACCCAATCTTCTGACAGCAACTACATCTCAGGAGATAATTTCCTACATTGACAATGTGATATCTACAACAATACCATCAGCTGATGAACAACCTACATTACATAAACTTGTGACGAGTCTGCAAACACATTCACACAGGAAATATTGCAAACGTCAGAATAGATGTCGCTTTCATTTCCCTTACCCACCATGTTCTAATACACGGTTAATTACTAATATAGATACAGTTCCACTGAATAACAAGAAATTTTATGAAACAAAACGCACAGCTAAGGACAGTATGGTAAATGCATTTAATCCATTGATACTACTGCATTGGAGAGCAAATATGGATATTCAGATGATTGGTGGTCCTTATGGTGTTGCATATTATGTTTGTAGTTACATATGCAAGTCAGAACCTGACACGTTGAAAATTGCTTTGTCCAATGTCATTTCACAAATATCAGAAATATCGCCCCCCTTATCTCAAAGAGCCAGAATGTTTCGTATTGGTATGTGTGTATTAAAACATAGGACAATGTCTGCTCAGGAAGCTGCATACAGAATAGGTGGATTGCAGCTGATTTGGTCTTCAAGGGAGACAATAACCTTGCATGCTTTGCCACCAAACAGACAGTTCAAAAAATTAAAGCCAGCAACAGAGAGACAGCATTTACCTGGTGATTGTGAAGATATATTTGAAAAAAACATAATTGATCACTATTATGATCGTCCTGACATTTTAGATCAAATATCATTGTTTCGATTTTGTCAGTGTTTTAAAGTATCAAAGATCAAAAACAAGTCCAGGTCATGCATGCTTACTTTAAATAAATTGTATGAAATAACCTCTAGACGAAATAAAGCAGTTATTAGGATTATAACAGCTCCTAGAAATACTGAAGACTATTATTACAGTTTACTAATGTTGTATTTACCACACAGATCTCTTTCAGAAATAGTCTATCCATACAATTCAGTAATTGATGCATTTATACACAAAAATGTTAATTTTGATAATGAAGCATTACAAAGTTGCAATGGAGTTCCTACAATTGAAGACGCAATTCAAGTAGTACGCTTATCTCAAATAGAGCAAAATGTGCCCTTTGAATTAAGTATTAATGAAACCGAAGGCATTGAAATTTTAGTTGATTCTTTTGAAGAGTCTCCTACTGATAATTCATTCTCCAAAGACCTTGAGTCTAATTCAAACTGTCAACAATTTGATGTTGCAAGTATTAACAACAGTACTAATATGTGTGAAGATATTGAATGGCAGACAGTCAGCGTTTGTCAACAAACAAATAGTCTTTATGAACAAGCTTTGAAATTAACCAATGATCAGAAAATTGTGTTGAATTATATCCAATCCTGTTTTAAAGAAAAAAAATATCCATTTCATATATTTATTACTGGCGGGGCAGGTGTTGGTAAAAGCTATCTTATAAATATATTGGTTGACTGGCTAAGACTATCAACATCAAAGTTTAGTGGCAATGACCCTGTATGCATATGTGCACCTACTGGAGTTGCTGCATTTCATGTAAAAGGTCGCACTTTACACTCTGTATTTAAAATTCCAGTCCTACATAGAAACAATCAAGAATATAAATTGAAAGAAATATCATCCCACTCATTACCACAACTACGTCGACTTTTCAAATGTATTCATACTCTGATAATAGATGAAATAAGTATGGTTAGTGCTGATATGTTAGAAAGCATTCATTATCGCTTAACTGTCATCAAGCAAAATGAAACCCCATTTGGTGGCTTAAATGTAATTACTGTAGGAGATTTCTACCAGTTACGTCCTGTTAAAAGTAATTATGCATTTAAAAGTACAAGTTTATGGCACCTGTTTAAACCATTTTTTCTAAGACAAAATATGCGTCAGATTGAAGACTCAACATATGCAAACTTATTAAATAGAGTTAGAATTGGTTTATTAAATGAAGATGATATAACATCATTGCAGCAAAGGGTAGTTTCTGAAAATAACATCCCAAATAATATATTACATATATATCCAACCATTAAACAAGTCCAAATGCACAATGACGCTGTGCAGAATTTATTACCAAGTAAATGTCACATAATATTTGCAAAACATAGATTCTCAGAAAATGATATTAATCCAGAAGAAATTTTTGATGAACAATTAATACCCTCTGATGATAGAGATGCAGGAGGATTACCATTATGTTTAAAATTATCTGTTGGCACAAAAGTAATGTTACTAAGAAACCTCAATGTGGAATATGGTCTTGTAAATGGAGCTTCTGGGTTTGTAACACATGTAGAATTGGATGAAAATTTGCAATACTCAATAAAAGTTTCGTTTGAAGATGTATGCATACCTCAATGTCAGTTAAATTCAAACATGTCAATTGATATACCACTCTATTCTCAAGAATTTTTGGTGAATGGTCGTTTAGTTGTGAGAGAGAATTTCCCATTAACACCTTGTTGGGCAACAACAATTCACAAAGTACAAGGATTGTCATTAAATAGTGCTGCAATATATATAGGAAATGAATTATTTGCTAAAGGACAGGGTTATGTAGCATTAAGCCGTGTTACAAAGTTAAATCAGTTGTATTTATTGGCGTTCAACCCAACAAAATTGCAGGCAAATGCTACAGTCACAGCAGAATATCTTCGCTTAGAGTTCTTGGCTAATCATCACAATCATGATAATGAGAGAAATTAATCTTATGCTGCACTTTCAGAATTTATGTAATATTATACAATTAGCCTGAATTAACATTGAAAATAACACCAAACTAGTAAGGGCACAGTTTACTAATTTGTTGGTTTACAGTTTGCCAACCCAATTTTTCCAAGTTGCTGAAAAAATAAATTGCAAAGTTGTCTTATTTAATTCCGCCAATCCACCTTTAACTCATATTTGCCCAAAAAATAATTTGCAAATATAAAACACAGTTTGGAAGTAAATTCTGAACAGCTTACTTGCCTTTTTGCATATAATTTTTGTTCGACAATTGTAAGTAGTCATTGCTAAAGATTCCAGTGACCACAAACTAAATCACGCATGTAAGGTGTAGGTATATCGCATGTGATGTTTAGGAATCACGCATGTAATACATGTGTGTCACATGTATGACACATATAATGCACATGCTTGTCATGCATGTTTCACAAATGTGACATGTGATACATGCATACCACACATGCATCACAGGCTTGTAAATTTACAGGTGTATATCATAAATATCACCAAAGCTTTGTTATTTAGATCAGAAAGTAAAAATACTCTACAATGTGTGAAACGTTGAAAAAAAGTCTGTAAACCAACAAATTAAAAAACTGGCCTAACTAGGGTAAAAATGCCACGTATGAAATACATGTGTGGGAAATCACGCATGTAAGGTGTAGGTATTGCATGTGATGTTTAAGAATCACGCATGTAATACATGTGTGTCACATGTATGACACATATGATGCACATGCTTTGCATGCATGTTTCACAAATGTGACATGTGATACATGCCTACCACACATGTATCACAGGCTTGTAAATTTACAGGTGTATATGTCATAAATATCACCAAAGCTTTGTTATTTAGATCAGAAAGTAAAAATACTCTACAACGTGTAAAACATGTATAACACATACATGGCATTTTTGACAGTGTAAAATCAAACATGTATAATAAAATGTATATGAATGCACCATATCACAGCTGGTTTCCAACTAAATTTTGTGAACTTATGTATAAGATTTATATGTAATGCTATATAATTGTCTTGAATAATAAATATTGTTAACTTTTAATATTAATATATATGCAGAATTTAATATTTGAAAGAGCAAGGTTCATATTACCCATACATTTTACGTCTGTTTTTTTCCATCCATAGCATAATGTATAAAAGATGTACATCATGTAACATGAATATTTTTAGGTTGTCAACATGTGCTCAATCTGAAACGTTTTAACGTTTGATTTCAACTTGAAAAAAAAAGACTTTTGTACCTTGGTCCATATTAGTATACATTTTGTATTTTAAAAAATAACTAAAAACATTTTGTATTTTAAAAAATAACTAAAAAACATTCTTGATATCATACCAAGGTTTAGGTTTACAGAGTTTTAAAAGCATTTAAAAATGATTTGTTATTGCCAAAGATTCGTTATTGCCAAAGATTCATTTATTTTTATGACAAAAAAGACAAAGCTATAGTACAGGTACTTGTAAAATTATCCATTCCCAGTAACATTATACTCTAAATTGTGTGGCTAGTGGGCTTGTGTTTACAGTCACATTTCAATTTTCTCCTGATAATGCTCTTTCAGAATTATATTTGAGGTCTTGACTGTCCATTTAATAATTGGCTACCATTACAAAAAATAATGTATGGGTCAGGGTTTTTCAAAACTATTGTAAAACTTCCCAGTCAATAACATGTTTTTCATGAGATTGATATTCTCTCGCGAGTCGGAACGACGAGCAAGAGAATATCAATCGAGTGAAAAATGTGCAGAGGTAATTTTTTTATCGCTGTTTTGAACCGTCATTGGTTGTTTGCCTTGACAACGCCACGTGCGCTCCGCGTGCGTCCTTAGTTTCTAGCGATAATTTGTAAGTATCTGGTGATAATAGGTTTTTGTTCGCATAGATCATTATAATGAAAATATCAGACAAAGAGATCAAAGAAAATTATTACAAAATAGCGATAATCCCAATTATCAATGAAATAGTCCTTATGTTGTTTTTCATCCCATCACACAAGACTTACTAAAATAGCTGCCACAGCCAAACTTACATTAATACAGAACACTAGACGATTTGAATTAATTGTTGCAAAAAACAATATCTGATATTTCTCATCCAAGCATTTACAATATCCAGTATTCATTTATTAAATTGCAGCATTCAGCTTTAATATGCAATCATTAAACTATTATCAGTTTTACTTTACACCAATATTCAATATAATTTGCAATAATGATTTCTACAAATGTGTATCCTACACTGACTTAAAGAATTATCAGGAAAAGTATATCAGGTATGTCATCTGCTATTTTGACAACCCATTAAATATTAAGGGCTTCTTTGTTTGTTTTTTGTCGAATATTTCAACTAGATCAATTTAATATGTAAAATGGTGCCAAAACCTAGTATAATTCAAGTTTGCCACCACAATTTGTCAGGTGGTTGCTAGCTAACCTTGAATTCTGACAAATTCTTGAGCTATATAAATGATTATTCCAATTCTTATCCAACTTTTATCTAAATAATGGCCGGGCTGGTGAATTTCATTATTTATCTTTTAGCAAATTTATTGAAACATGCTGTCAATTTGTAAAAATGCATAGAATTTAGCAAAAAATCAATATTAAAATTTGTTGCAGTATGAACAAATATGAACAAGAAAATAAGAATCTAGGTATTTTTCATTATTGCGAACCCACTGAATTGTATAATATACCACCAAAATACTATAAGTTTACTGGACACATCCAACACCTAAAGTCAAATATTGCTTTGAAGCCGATTCATAATATTGCATATATCTGCCTTATTTAATCAGTGAAATCTTAACTTAAGACTATTTTCAACTATTTCGATACACCAATACATGTATTTAACTAACATTGATGAAATACTGCATCAAAAAATATCATTTAAATATTATATGCATATGCTATTTTTCAAAATTCATAATTATTTATCACAATAAACTGACAATAAATTATTTTTCCAGATGGCACAGTTAAAGAGGACTCTCTTGTCCTGTCTGAACGAAGAAAACAACACAGCAATCAAAGAGATGGTCACAGTAAAAGTACTGTACACTTCCAGTATTACACAGTACAAGAAGAAAGACAGCAATATGACAAATTCTATGTTTACGTCAGTTATATGTGATGAATCTACAGCTGCAAAGGTTTTATGTTACAACATTGACCAGAGACAAAATTTACTGCAAGATGCAACAGTCCATTTATTGGATTTTATTGTCAGAAATTCGTAAGTACATCTTAGCCCACAGTTTTAATTTGAGATCAAAAAAGCAATTACGATCATTTCAGAAGTCACATTGAAAACTGTATATCATCATTACGCATTAATTTTTTTGGATCAGCAAAACTTAAAAGTGGATTGGTGCAAATAAAAAACAGCGTCAGTACACAAAATATAAATGTTGAAAGTTTATGAATTATTTTTATGCCCCCGCCGCTAGGCGGTCGAGGGCATTAAGTGTTACCCTCGTACATACGTCCGTACGTTCATCCATCCAAACGTCTGTACGTCCGTACAGACCAAGAATGGTTTCCCTTCAATAACTTTTGACAAGTTCGAATTTGGCGTGTGTTGCATGAGTGGTTCTAGAGTTATGCCCCTGGAAATAGCCAAATTTCATCAAATTTGAGATTTCTGTTCAATAACTTTTGACAACATGAAAGGAATTATTTGAAATTTAGATATGTTGTTGGGGACCACCAAATACAGATCAAATTCGAATTTGGCGTGTGTTGCCTGAAGATTCTAGAGTTATGCCCCTGGAAATAGCCAAATTTCATCAAATTTGAGGTTTCCGTTCAATAACTTCTGACTGCATTAAAGGAATGATTTGAAATTTGGATATGTTGTTGGGGATCATGCCATACAGGCCAAGATTGAATTCTTATCATTTTAATTTTTTGGTTCCAGAGTTATGACCCTTGAAATAGCTCAGCTTTTTGATATTGGGGTGGAGGATTTCACCTTGGGCGGGGGCATATGTGTCCCATGGACACATTCTATTCTATGTATTTCAAACAATCATACATTTTTCACTTATATGTACTTCTATTGTTGAATAATAAACTAAAACAATTAATGAAAAAGGAGAAAATTCAAAAACCCCCATCATTTTTCAACACATTTCACTTCAACAGCAAAATCTAAATAGACAAATTTGACTAACCCAGTGTCACAAAGCCTATTTTGGCATAATATCACAGTAAAAAAAGCGGCATCATATTAAGAATTCGAGACCTACAGCTGAAGTCAAGCAACATAATTATGCCATATAACATTGTTAGGTCAAAGAATTTGTTTTGTAATGTTACATTAATTTTATAAAAGTTCACAATTTAAGAACTTGTCTATTATTTTCTGTGCAGATATAAAAAACAAAAAAAATCTTGCAATATTTTGCCATACTGTGCAATAAATGTTATAATATCATGTTGAATGAAAAAATGCTACATAATGTATTTTATAGTAGGTCAAAGTTGATATACAGTAAGAACATCACATGTACCAGCATTTATTTGCTTCATAAGATAACTGTATATATTTTTCAGACAAATCATCGTTACCAGCAAAACACAACTATTCAAAACCAATCAAAGCATAGATATACCACAAGATATAATGCAGAATGCAACAGAACTTATGCCAGTTTCATCCTCAGAAATGAATGTAGTGGATGCATCTACAAGCCCCAAAAAGACAATGGCCACAGTGAAAGGTGTTATATACAGTGTAAGAATATTATGAATACATAGATATTGATTACATATTTACAGTTTCACTTGATACTTGATAACCCAAGATACCAATGTATACAGTATTCAAGCTGTCAATGTTAAACTATGCTAGAATCTTAACCAAAGAACCTGTAAACACAATATAAGACATCCATGGTGTTCAAGCTATTGCAGTTCAAGCCATTAAAGTTCAACTGTATATGAATGTCTTACACAATGTAAAGAAAAATATAAGAAATATTAAAATTTACTGAATAATATCCATTGCTTTAACACACACCAGGTATCGTCACACAAAACTGGAAAAAAAAACAAACACATGAAAAATTAATCGTCATAATTCATATATCTATTATACTCAATGGTCAATTTTGAATATTTCAAACACAACAATTACACATAACAGACATGCAGAACAAAGATCTTTATGCCTCTACGTTTGGTGTGTCCAAATTTTTTTGAATCAACAAATGAGAACAATTCAAATTGACAACATGATGAAACTAACTCCACTTCATAGTAAAATCAAAACAAAATACAGCTGCATTTTATTTCATAGTTGCTCAAGTGATATGTTGCTTAAAATTTAAAACATGTTACCAAAAAATTATTTCAAATATTTTTGTTATCTATTTATAATTTTCTGATTGCATTAAATAACCAAACCTCAGATTAACAATAACAAAAGATCAACATTTAAAATATAATATTTCTCCAATTGTCTTGAGTCATTGTTTCAATATAAAACAGTATTTCCTATTTTTGATAGGTTGGACAGTTAGAAACAAAAACAGTAAGAGCTACAGGAGAGGAAATATATTTCCGAAAAGTTAAAGTAGCTGATACCACTTCAAAAATAAGAGTGGCCTTATGGCGTAGCTTGGCACAGCAGCCACTTGAGAGAAGAATGTATGTGAAGCTGAATAATTTCACTGTCAGTGACACTTTTGATGAAAATAACAAATGTGTCCCATCACTGACAAATAAAGCATCATCAGCATCGATTGAAGTAAGCATTATTAATTAACTTCAATAATTTCAAGTTTATGTGCCACAAACACATATCTGTTGCTTTATATAAAATTGATTAATAATGTTAAAAGTATTTGAAATTTGTATTAAAAAGAAAATAAACAATATAATATATGTACATACTAAAATAAAAAATAATGAAAAGAAAAACACTGAAAAAACTACATAATAAAGAGCATGGTGCAATTTATATATGTAAGCCAAAAGGATATTTCAAATATGATTCAAGGATATATCAGTCAAGAGTAATCTACAGCATAATATATGTAAATATATCTCTACTTTCACAACAGATATTACCTCCTACAGAAGAAATCACAGAAAATGATATCTCAGATGAAGATGACATACACCAAGACCCTACAGGCCAACTCCTTGGAATCAGCAATGTTCATGTTTACAGGTGAATGTCAACAACAAAACAATTGTAAAATTATAAATTATAACAGAGAATGATTCATAGAATTAAATATCACAAAAAATTAATATTAAATGAAACAAAAGTTAATAATTATTTTGAAATAACAAAAGTTTCACAACTTGTAAAATCCATTTCTTCAAAAACTATCATACAGTATATTTATTATTGATAGTTGCACTGACCAACTGAAAATTTAGCAGTTCCTTTGCAAACTTACAAATCAACACCACATTACAACAGAAACTATCATCTTGAAAAACAACATTTACTAAAAACAACAAAGGAACATTTCAGAAAGTTATCAAAATGAAGAATTACAATTAAGCACAGATGAGAACCTCTGATTAAATTATAAGAAGTCAAATTAATTTAATAATATTCTTAAAATAAATGATAAAGAACACAAATATTATTGACCATTATGTCACTTGTCACATATTGTGTATATGCATATGTAAATTACATCAAATGTATTTTCCAGATGCTGCTTGAATTCAGCCTGTTACAACAGGAAACTTCAAAACATGAGATGCCCAGCATGTGGAATGTTTTACAGAGATAACACAGAAGGGAAAGGCTATATTGCCAAACTGCTTGTCCAATCTGATAATTCAATATCATCATTTACAGTTTTTACACAACAAGTAAAGAGCCTGTTAACACAACTCAACATAACCCAAGACCTAGAAGATTGCCTTATCGAACCAGCAATAATTGCGAAATTGCCAGTCACAATCAGATATACAGCAACCATTGGACAAAAAATATCTGACTTGACCGTTCTCAAAAATGTCAATTAAGAATCGACAAATATATTTTGGTATAGACCATGTAGACAGTTTGTTGCTTTTCTAATTCATCAAAACACAGAATTCAGTCTTGACATGTCAAATTATACACATTAGTAATGTTCATGTGCATGTATACAGTATGGAATTCCTATAAGAATACAATACAGAAAATGTGTGACAATTAGAATTGATCCACCCATCAAAATGTAAATCCTGACACTTTATTCTATTTGTCTAACCTTCTTAATACCTACTGAAATAAATGTTTTAAAAAAAAACAAATCTAAAATAAAAGATAAAAAAATAAAGGAAATATACAAAAGTTCCATTCAGAAGAATAGTTTCTAACAAATCATTACACCAACACCCTTTCTGTACTAAAAGCATCAGAGCAAATTTCAGCATTTTGTGTGAAAATATTATATGATACTGTGGATTCATTTATTTTATAAGTAATCCACAAATAATTCATGGGTTTTTTCAATATTAAATTCAGGTTTTTTCATTCTGTATTGATAAGGTAAAGTTATACATTTCACCAAATACTTTAATTCATGATTAACATCAAACAAAACCAACAAAAATAATTTTTGGACAAAATATAACTATTCAACAGTATATTTTATAAGCTTTTGTTGACATGCAGGTATTTTTAAAACATAATCAAATGATATTTTTAGCGTAAACAGTGTTAATACATTAACCTGTTGATGTTGTATGCATTATTCATAGCAAGTTCAGCATAATTGGAAAAATGCTGCAAACAATATATAGTGTTGCAAATGTGTTTGATAAAATGTTAATTAACTAATTTCTTTGTTAACCAGACTGTTTAATGTATATATTTTTCATAGAGTAGTTATTATTTTCAAACAAGATTTTTTCTACCAAATTATTCATCAGCTGATTTAATATCACCAATTCTACAGCACATGTATGATGTTATGTAAAGAGCACTGCAAAAAGTCAACAACTGTATGTAATTTTCAAAAGTAAACTGCAATCTTTATGCTTATAATATTTCTAACAAAATAATATGCAATTTTTTCCATTAAAATAACTTATAATTTTAATCCACGAAAAGCATTATAAAAAGGTGCTATAAATTCTCAAATTTATTGAATACAGTATTATATAAAATCCATGTTATGTTACTATATAAACTTAGTGTAAATTCAGCACAATCTTTTAAGAAAAACATGTTTATTTTATAAATTTCTATAGCTTAGTGTTTATGTTTACAAGTCAAATAATTTAATAATATGCATCTAGTGATAGGCTTATTGTAAATGTATATAAGTATATTAAAACTGCAAGTATCATATAACAAACATTATCAACAAACCAAGTACTATTGCAAAAGTAAAACTGTTCCAAATTTGGGACAAAAGCAAAATAGTTTAAATATCAAGAACTAAATTAATAGCTTTAATATTGATTAGTTTCAAATTTCAAATATGACCCAATGCCTACCTTTATGTCTGTGTAATACTTATGTAAATAAAAAGATTGTTCAATATAATGTAATAGTCTTTCTTAATACGCCTCTACAAAAAAGACAAACTAATCAACTGTCTAACAATCAATAGATTCATTATTGATTTTGGTTAAGTCCTTACATACACAAAGTTATTCCTTTGCCATATGAGTTACTATTATTTTACACCTACAAAACTTAATATAGGAATCACCATCACTTTCTGCCCAAAATACCTTGTAAACAATTTCTACGAAACTATTAGAAAGTTTCAATCAAACTAGACATGAAGCTAAGCAATATGTAATTTGCATACAATAAACTTTGTCATGTCAGCTCATTACGGCTCCACATCGAGATGCGTGTTCCCTATAGTTTTCACCCTGTCTGTCTGCCTATCCGTCCATCCGTCTGTCCATCCACAAATTCTTCAATCAAAGACTTCTCAGCTTCTACTAAAGAGAATGATTTGATATTGAGGTTTATATGGATGAATTGTACCTTGTAAGCGATTTTCATATCTGCCGAGCAACCACTTCCTGTTTAGCAAAAACTGGACTTCTGTTCGTCCACAATTTTTTCTGTCAAAGATTTCTCAGTTTTTACTCAAGGGATTGATTTGATAATTGGTATGGAGCTTTATATAGATGAGTTGTACTGTGTAAGCGATTTTCAGATCTGCCAGACAGCCACTTCCTGTTTACCAAACATGAGTGTGTTCATCAACAATATTTTCTGTCAAACATTTCTCAGCTTCTACGCAACAGCTGATTTGATATTTGGTATTGAGCTTTATTAGGATGTTGTACTGTGTAAATGTTTTCAGACCAAACGGACACCCACTTCCTGTTTACCCAAACTTAGACTTCTGTTCATCATAAATAATTCCATAAAACATTTTTCAGCTTTTACAAAAGCCACAAAAGGAAATGCATAGTAGGTATTAATCAATGATGCAGACTCAAATTTCACCTAGCACTTATTGTTTTAAGTTCTGAGAGGCCTTGCCTCAGCAAGACCCTGCCTGACTCAGTCAGTTTTCTAGTTCAAAGATATTTGACATGTTTCCAATGGAAAACAAAAAATTAGTCATTATAAAATATGAAAGAACCTATTCCCAAATGCACTCCTCAAAAAGTGGCACACAGAAAATACAAATTAGGTATACTTAAATACGTATTCATACATATTCTTTGTTACATGATCCCATATTCCACCACCTACTTCAAAAATATATGAGTAATTTTTGTATCAGCTGCAAAGAATATTCACAAACATATAGATGAATTTCTGACCAACTTCATTTTAACCTGTAGATGTCATTCTGTCATACTCAAGTGACTTTGACCTCAATTTTATGATCCAGTGACCATATTCCCTAAATTATCAATATATCTATAATATTATCTATATTTACTGTAAAATTATCCCAGTGCCAGTTACTTTAACCATTTGCCTGTTAAATTAGATATGATCAAACATCCTGCTAGGGTCACTCAACTGAATGCCTTTGAATTCACTAATGGTTACTCAGACAGCTACCAATTAGATCACAACAGCCTATATTTTATGCTTCATGACTCCTGTTAAAACCTACATCTTACCTAATACATAAGGTCCTATTACACAGGTAAACATGTACTTAACAAAACCAGGTTAAGTAACCTATATTCACAGTATATCTAATTTAGCTTGGTTTTTACAATATTCATTTGAAATATAACAAACAATCATAAAAAAAATTCA
>JARWCS010036446.1:0-16463 GCA_034783895.1 Geukensia demissa
CTGGTATGATCCCAGGAGGTTCAAACAGATTACTTACTGTCTTGACAGTTTATTCCGGTATATCCTGGAGGACAATTACACTGGTATGATCCCAGGAGGTTCAAACAGATTACTTACTGTCTTGACAGTTTATTCCGGTATATCCTGGAGGACAATTGCACTGGTATGATCCTGGGAGGTTCACACAAATTCCCAGGTTCTGACATGGATTGTCTAAACACTCATCAATATCTGCAAAAAAATCATGAAAAGGCTTAAATTAATTACACATGCTTCTAACTGACTACAACCTATTCATATGGGAGATAAAGAAATGCATCAGAAATATCTTATTTTTCCTTAAGGATACAAAGTTTTTCTTGGCAAAACAATGCAAATTTTCTCTTATAAAATTCTTTAATATAATAATATTAATAATAATACAGTCGAACTTCGTTGGCTTGAATTCTTCCTGGTCCCTTTGAGTTCGAGCCATCGAGGTTTGACTGTATAACATAGTAATCATTTTCAGGTTTATGAACTAAGGGGAAAAATGGAAATCACTTGCAATTCCTTTTTACATGTATATCAAGTTGTTTTATAGAATTAGATAAAATTTTGCAATAATAGTTAGAAATCAATAGCTACATACCAATTTCACAGTTAAGTCCAGTCCATCCATCAGCACACGAACACTGATAGGATCCCTGTGTATTCATGCACATTCCACCATTTTGACAAATGGTAGTGTCTGCACATTCATTTATATCTACAAATTATAAAACATGCATATCAAAAACCTTTTAAAGAATCATGATATGTTTTTTTCTTATACTTAGGCTGTACAGTAATCCCATTCATTATAGTTGTTAAAAACATTTAGTTAGGGGATGGAAAGATCTTGTAAAAATTGCTTACTGAAATATTTACACATTGATATTTATAATTAGACCTAGAATTTTATGTTAGCATTTTCATCTTCTCTATATACTGAAGAGTAATATCTCAAAGTTTGCTGATGCTTGGGCCACTCTAAATTAATTAATAGTTCATCGGATTCGCTCGCTTCTAATATTATGAGTTCAAAATTTCAAAAAAATTTTACTAGCTTCGTTCTTATTTCACTTTTTAGAAATTTTCACTGTTATTCCTAGATATAAAAATAAAAATTTGAACGCTCGCTCCTAAAAATATACAAAAAGAAAGGAAAAGAACTTTAAAGTACTGTGTTGGCATCAGTTTTTGAGGTTCCGCTCCAATATTTTGCCACTGCAAGAAAACAATTTAAATTAAAAATTTCGCTCGCTCGCTCGCACCTATTTTTATCACTAAAAATCCAAAGAACTAGAAATATATTTGGAGTGGCCTAATAGCTTACAAGTTTTATCTATTGAAAATGTGGACGCAATGTGTACATCAAAGCAAAAAAATATTAAAGAAAGTTAGCTTACCCAATGAACACCTGGTGCCATACCAGCCAACAGGGCAGATACATTCATAGTAGCCTGGCATGTTATTACAGGTGGCTCCATTCATACAAGGGTTGGTTAAACATTCATTAATATCTACAAAAATGCATCAAAATTAGCTATACTCTTTGCATACATATATCTAAATTAAGTAAAAGGAAATTATTGTTTCAATGAAACATTGAAAGTTTCATTCTTTATTAATAGGTAGAACACACAGCAACTGACATATTTATTAAAAAAAACAATAGTGTATTTAGCACAGAAATCAGTTTACTGCTTTAAAACAGAGCAGAATTCAGCAAATTTTGCACAGCTAATTATTTGTTTAAACTAGAACTTTTCAGAATTTGAACGGTTTAAATTTTTTTCTAGAATCTTAAAAAATCCTCTCCACCAAAACCCCCTGGTGGGTGCAGTGTCTGTATTGAAGTCGTGCCAACCAGAAAACAGAGTTTGGGTCCATCCTTTTGGGCACTGAAAATGATAACTACCCATGAGGTTTTTTTAAAGGGTTATTTCCCTTACTTACCTTCAGTACAATTTGTTCCTGCCCATCCATGTGGTCACTAACAACAATAACTAATGACAGCGTCTATACAGAGTTATTTCCCTTACTTAACTTCAGTACAATTTGTTCCTGTCCATCCTTGTGGACACTGACAACAATAACTACTGACAGCGTTTATACAGAGTTATTTCCCTTACTTACCTTCAGTACAATTTGTTACTGTCCATCCTTGTGGACACTGACAACAATAACTATTGACAGTGTTTATACAGAGTTATTTCCCTTACTTAACTTCAGTACAATTTGTTCCTGCCCATCCATGTGGACACTGACAACAATAACTACTGACAGTGTTTATACAGAGTTATTTCCCTTACCTTCAGTACAATTTGTTCCTGTCCATCCTTGTGGACACTGACAACGATAACTACCAATGGTGTTAATACATTGTCCACCGTTCTGACAAATACCAATGAACTGGTTACATTCATTAATGTCTGTAAAGGAAAACACAGTTTAATTCTATTACCTGATAATGTTTGCCCCAATTTTGATTTTATAATTTGACAGAAACAAGCTAAATTGTTAAAAGTTTGATGTTTTCAAAAAGGAGAAGGGCCAGTAAGGTATGTTTTTCGGCCCAGAAATTTGCACATTATAAAAACTTTAGTATAATTTTATCTAAAACTGTTTTTTGAATAAATACCCTCAATATGACCAGCTTTATTTTAAGTATAAAAGTACATGTGCTTAAGTTAATGACAACATTAAGATTTCTGGAATGTTGAAAATGGTAATATGGAAGGCTATTAAGAGGCTCTAATCCTGATGGCAAAATATGTGTGTTATACCATAATATTTACTTGCATGATGTAACTCATTTAACTTCATAATATATATAAAAATTCAGGCGTAACATGGGTGAGGCTAGAACTGAAATGGCCAAAAAGCAGTATAAATTTTTAGGTAAAAAACAGTCCTCATCAAACCAACTTCCAAGAAAACAAATACCAGTAATACCAGTTTTAAATAATCAACTGGTCTAAAACAAATCCGAACCCTGAATACATTATTTCCTTTTAATACAAAATAACTGATATCCAAATGCATTTTAAATCGTAGGCTTTTGCAAGGTTATACTGCAATCTGAGTTTCTCAGCTTGATATGTTGGCGATTCTATTTTACATTTCATTGTTGCTTCAATGGTGAGGAAAGATTTTATAATTTTAAAATATAATGTCTTTTTACAATCAGGCCACCAAAATAAAATTGTTGATTCTCAGACAATTTTTAATTAGAAAAGCATCAATAATTCTACTGAAGAAAAATTGGATGGTGTTTGGATATTTTATTTGCACATTGCCCACTGTCATGTGTATTTTCAAGATCTGAATGATTTAAAGGTTCAAAAGTCAATTTAGACCATGCCAATACTACCTTCTATAAATATCTCCAAATATCACAGACTATCTCTCCTGTTTTGTTCAATTTTTGCAAAATCAAGGGAAGTAACCATGCAGGGGTAAAACGAATATTATGAACATGAAAGCAGTTTCTTACGAACACAGCTTATTGTTTTTTATTTATTTGATTAGAATATCAGCCATGCAGCTACCCTAAGATAGATCTGCGGGGGTCTGAGAAATTAAATTCTAATCTTATTTGTCCTTATAATAAAACTTACCAAAAGCACAACTTGTTCCAAAAAACCCTGGAGGACAAATACACTCATAACCTCCAGGACTGTTTACACAGTTAGCTCCATTCATACAGACATCCTGTAGACACTCATCAATATCTGAAATATTCAAATTAAAAACACTATGCTGATCCAAAAATTTATTAAATGGGAAAATTCCTCATAAATGGATAAAAATGCTAAAATTCCTCATAAATAAATAAATAAACTCAATATACATGTAAAAAAAATTACTGAAAAGGGTAAATTTCTGTCTAAACTAGATTATTTCTTTAGACATGAATGATTTTGCAGATTGCAAAAAAGTCGAAATGGCCAACCAGAACCAGAATCCAAAAATGGTATATTTTATACAAAAGTTGAAATCATAGAAGACAAATAGCAAAATTATCACACAAAAACAGTGTGACAAAAATTATCCCTGTTAAAAGGAAAATAATAATTTGTTTGATTTGATGTGATATTCATTACAATAACTTTTGTTTGCATTTTCAGTTATATTTATAAAGACAATTAAACTTACCGATTTCACAGAGAGGACCTTTCCATCCTAGAGCACACATACACTGGTAGGACCCAGCTGTATTGAAACAAGTGCCTCCATTTTGACAAGTGATTTCTAAACATTCATCAATATCTACAAGAAAACAACAATTTAATGTATACGTGTGTATCAATTCCACAGAATAAAATTAAGAGGTCAAAACTTCTGACACAAGAGAGAAATAATCTTATAATCTTTCATTTAAGCAATAATTCATGGCAGGCATAATTTCTTGATGATTTTAACATGGTCTGGAGTTGTTTCCAGATTATTTTTATCCTGAGCGATACAAGTGATAAAATTTGTGAAAAACATTTAAAGCCCATGTTAAAATAGAAACAAATTATGGCTGCAATGAATTATTTAGATTTTAATATTGTAAATACCTAATATTAAGAAAAATGTTGTTTGTTTTTAAATACGCTGTGCACAAAATTCATTATGACATCACAGTTTTTGTGTTCAAAACATATTGTGAAGTCACAGCACGTGCAAGTCATAACAACATTGGAGCATAGCATGTGTAAGTTATGAGAACATTGGAGCATAGCACGTCCAAGTCATAAGAACATTGGAGCATAGCACATGCAAGTCATAAGAACATTGAAGCATACCATGTGCAAGTCATAAGAACATTGGAGCATAGCACATGCAAGTTATAAGTCAGTTTTTGTGTTCAAAACGTATTGTAAAGTCATAGCACGTGCAAGTCATAAGAACATTGGAGCATAGCATGTGCAAGTCATAAGAACATTGGAGCATAGCACATGCAAGTTATTGGAGATTTTACTATGGGTTAATCCTATTGTCATTTTTTTCAGGACCCTATATCAGAATAACTTAACCATGATCATGTTTATAACTATACATACCCAGTAAACAGTTAGGTCCTGTGTATCCCGGTGGACAAACACATGTGTAGCCTCCATCAATGTTGGTACAAGTACCACCGTTCTGACATGGGAAGCTGATACACTCATTTACATCTGAATAATAAATATAACCAATTTTAGTAAACTTGAAATAACATGTACTGGTATACAAATCGTAAATTAGATTCTTCGTAATAGATAAACTTTGTTGTAAAACTAATTGACCAAGTTACACAATAGAGTTGACTGTTTATAAAGAAAAGATTATAGAATTGACAGTTTATAGAAAAAAGACTATTTAGAAAATATGTCACCATGAACATATTACAACAGAAATTATTGTCTGTATGAAATATAAAGCAGACCTATCAAGTATACGGTAAGTCATTTAAGACTCATCCATTTTCATTCAAATTTCCTTTGATCTTTTTCAATTTTCCTTCAACCCTTCAACCCTAAAAAAAAACCTATAAAAAACTTATAAAATCTAATGAAAGCTTGATATACCTGACTATTTCTTACTGAATGCACAGAGAGGTCCCATCTGCTTGACAGACCTGCTCCGGACTTACCGATTGTACAGAGAGGTCCCATCCATCCTGTTGGACACTGACATGAGAAGGACCCAGCACTATTGATACACATGGCACCATTCATACACATGTTTTGTAGACATTCATTCACATCTAGTATAAGAAACAAATATCATCATTATCAGTTTATTTTGATTTCCAATGATTGACATTAATATATATATTTCTTTTATTACATAACAACTTTGATCTTAATTATTGGAGGAATTGCTGAAGTCTTGTGACTTTATGTTATCTGACAACCACAAATAAAACAAAGTTTATGGGAGACTTAGTATTTAGTATTTACATTCATTAATGAAATGCTTAATAAATGATTACTGAGGTCAAGAAAATCTACCTTGACAAAAGGTGTTGTGTTATGAATAATATGTGAAAAAATTTTCAGTATAAAAAACAGAACAAGTACTATAGAGTATTATACCTACTTCAAGATGCCATTGCTAGCTTCAGTTCCATAAAATATCTCAAATTGAAATTTTCCTCAAATCCTTGAGTTTTTCCTCAAATATTGAAAATGCTGTCATTTGATTGGTCAGTTTTTTAAGTTGAGGAAATCCTCAGACTTGGATGTTTATGAAACTGAAGCCAGATTCTCCTCTTAAATGCAATCAATGCAGAACATTTCAAAAAGTGCACTTACCAACTTCACACATGGGTCCAGTCCAGCCAGGCAGACAGGTACAAGTATAGGATCCTTGGGTATTGGAACAAGTTCCCCCATTTTGACATGGTCTGCTAAAGCATTCATTCAAATCTACAAAAAATGTACATTTTATTCTAGTTTGCAAAAATTCTGTAACAGAACTTTCTTCTTTTCATAGGTTATAGAATTTCATTGCTTTTGACACTGCATCTTTGATGAATTATTGTTGCAAAATGATCTTTTGACTTTCATGATTAATGGAATTAAAAAAAAAGACAATTTTCTTGTAGCTTGGGTGTCAGAAATATAAAAGACTCAGTGTTCAAGGAATACAAATAATATTATTGTATTTTATAAATAAGATATGAATATAAAGAAAGTGAACAAACATAAAATACTCTAAAATAAAATGTATTTAAGAATATGGTAATTTTGCATTAAATATATCTGGATGATTTTGGGTGTGAAATGAGCCAGAGAAGTAATTAACAATCACCCTATACCGGTTGTGACTAACATCGATTGTGATTAAACACCTGTTTTGTCTACTGAGTAACACGACGGGTGCCACTAATGGAGCAGAAGTTGGTTACCCTTCTGGATCACCTGAACTCTCCCTAGTTTTTGTAGAGTTTGTGTTACTCCAGCTTTACTTTTCATTGTAGTGTTGTGTGTACTATGTTTGTCTGTTTTATTCTGTTGGCCATAGTCTTGTCTGTATACTGACAACAATTTCTGTCTGCCCCTTTGGTATCTTAGAATTTTTTTAATAAATATATTGAAAAGGTAATATTTATTGTCTAACCTTGATATACAATAATAAATTAATTGTAAAATATATAATGAAACCACACAAATCTGCATTACTAATACATACCAACATCACAGTTTGACCCTGTCCATCCTGGCAAACACTGACACATGTAAGATCCCTCAGTGTTGATACAGTTAGCACCATTCAAACATGGGTTGGTCAGACACTCATCAATATCTAAAATTTATTACATTAGCTTTGCATAATGATAAAATTTGATTTGAATGTAATATGTATGTAACAATCAACAAAGTTAATTTCGGGTCAAATGACAGTTTTACTTAGACTGCCTGTGTTTCCTTACAAATATTTCCTCCATTAAAGTTTATGAATTTCTTGATAAAAATTCAGACACTCTAGCAAAATCATTCTAATATCAGATACTAAAGACCAAAAAAAAAAAATCTGAAAACAGCATTTTATATTGATATTTTACTTGATGGTTTTTTAATTGAAGCCTTACCCAACACTATACAATATACCTACCAATTCCACAACGATGTCCGGTAAACCCAGGAGGACATTGACATGTGTAGTTTCCTGACAGATTTATACAGAAACCATTGTTCAGACATACTTGGTATGATAGCTCCAAACACTCGTTCACATCTGGAAATAAAACAAAGATTTTCGAAAAGCTCAGACCAGGTAATTCTCTATCTGGTAAAATGAAAACCCATTTGGTCTAAAAGGGTGGTACAGGGTTATTTTCTTGCAACGTTTTTACCGCTTTTTATTTCATGTGTTATAGGGTTGTTTTAAGAACTGAAAGATGTTGAATCTGGAATGATATTCTTCCGTTTTTTTTGCATTTAACTGTGGGTGATCACCAGTGTAAAAATTTAGTTATCTATTGTGTAAAATATTATCACATTTATTGAGGAAAAAATTTCCAATTGTAACATTTCTCCATGATAATATACTAATTAATATATTTTTTTAATTATGGTCTTGACCACCTCAGTGGTGTAATGGTTAGCGTATTTGCCTCGAGTTCTGGAAGGTTGTGGGTTCTCTCCCCAGCCGAGTCAAACCAAAGACATTAAAATTGGTATTTGCTGCTTCTCCGCTTAGCACACAGTATAGAGGAGTAAGAGCAAAGACTGGTCGGCCCAGAGTCAGAATAATGTGTCTGGGTAAAGTGGCATATAGACTGTTGCTTTTGTGAGCTAGCATGTTAAAAATCAGGTTTAGCCTGTTGGTCTAGTACAAAGCAGGGTTCCTTCATCAATATCATTTATTAAAATGCTCTTGTCCTGAATATGCATGAAATATTTGCCGCTGGACGTTAAGCAACATTCAATCAATCAATCATATTTATGGTCTTTGTACATTTCATTTATGTGTCAGCTGAAATGCATTAATCTGTTACAATTATATTCAACTGTCCAGGTGGTTCAATTTTAAAACATATGTGAAGAAAAAACAGAAGAAAAAGATCCTTATCCCGGTTAATCTTATGAGACGGGAAATCTTCCATTTGTGTGAGAACTTCTACTTTTTTCTTGTTTGACTAATCTCCACTCGGGAAAGGATCTAATTTTTCACACTCATGAAAGATTTCACAGATATTCAATAGGCACTTGTTTATAAACCTTTTAATCCCCATTGTTAGCAAGTTTAGTATATACCTATAGTACATTCATCTCCCTTCCAGTATTCAGTACAGAAACAACTATAGGAACCAATTGTGTTTGTACAAACTCCGTCATGCTGACAAGGATTCTGCAGACATTCGTCAATATCTAACAAAAATTTAACATTGTTAAGTAATGAACTCGACTAAAAACTGTAAACATTTAATTTAAAAAAAAATTAGAATACATCTCACTAACAAATGTGAAATAAGAATTTCTTTTAGAAAAAGATTGCAAACTTTGGGTTCATTCTGTCAAAATACTTAAATAAAAGACATTCTATTTTTCAATATCTTAGCAATTAAAATTTCAATGAAAATCAATAACAGATAAATTTTAGAATTTTTTAATGAATTTATTATGTAGGTATTTATATCTAAGAAAAAACACACAGGGAAATACAATATTCTACAAAAGTCTTTTATTTACCCATGCCACAGTTCGGTCCAGTACGACCAGGTCTACATTGACAAACATAAGACCCTGGTGTATTGATGCAATCTCCACCATTCAAGCATGGATTCAAGAGACACTCATCCTTATCTGCAATGAAAACATATTTCAGAACATCACTAACTCTGAAAGAGTTCTATACTATTTGAATACCAACTTTTTTGGCTGTAAAATCGGTAAAATCTAGGGGGCCCAGGTGTACCCGGGCCCCCCATTTGAAATGCAAAAATGATAAAAAAGGAAAGTATGGGGTAGGTTTTGGTCTTTATATCCATTAGAAATCGAGAACATTGATAGTGGACCCCCCTTTTCCCAAAGTCTGGATCCGCCTCTGAAAATCACATTCTAAATTAAAACCAGTTCTTTTACAACCTTAAGTTCTAAGCAGAATTTTAGATATTACATAATACACATTTTAGAAAGTCTACAGTAATGATGAAGATTTTTTCTTTCCACTGATGAAATACTGAAGGATATAAAATAAGTTTTTATTTAAAAATTTTCTATAATTGAGAAATAGGGAACTTCTTATTGTTATTACATTAATATAACAACTAAAAATATCTTATTCTGTTTGAAATTAAATCACAATATATAGATGGACACACAATGAAGAAAAATAAAATTTAGATCAATTCTAAATGATTCCCTGCATCACAAAAACTTATTCACCAAAGCATGTAAAACAGGCAATTCCATAAATCTTCTATTTTTATTTTAGATATACAGTGAAACCTGTCTAAACTGAACCCTGTGAAAACTGGGAACCTGCGTAAATCGAGACTCATATTTAGGCCCAATTTTAAAGAATCTAGGCAAAGAAAACCTGTCCAATCCAAACTCCTGTCTAAACTGAACACATTCTTAAGTCCAAAGGGAGTTCGGTTTTGAGAGGTTTCTCTGTAATATCAAAGAAGTGTTACCAATAAGACATCGATCTCCTTCAAATCCTGTTCCACTACAATCACAGAAGAAACCTCCATCAGTGTTCCTGCATATACCATTGTTAGAACATGGGTTGTTTGCACTCAAACACTCATTGACATCTGGAAAAAAGTAATAGATTTGGTCATTTTTCATGGCAAGATAATAAAAAAACATCAACACATTTTTACACCTGTCAAATAAGCAGAGGTGTCAAGTCTCCTGATCTCGGCGGAAGCCTCCCGCAAATTTTACGAAAAACGTGGAATCTCCTGCAACCGTGTCGGGTCATACTATAAAACGCCTGCATACGTCTGCCAGGTTAAAATACGCCTGTAGAAGAAAAGCATACGCCTGCAGCATAAATATTGTGTTTTCTGTGAAAATAATGGTATATTAGCTTAGAAAGATGTATTTTGTTCAAATAAATTATACTTTCAGGAAATTACTTGTTGATGGGAAGTAAAACTAGCCGATGTAAATAACAATCTGGCAGACGTTCGACATTCGTGATTGGGCATGCGTATTTGTGTACAAGATAACTAATTACCGAAGAAAGAGTGGCCTTAAATGGGTAAATTTTTAATAAATTTTGTTGCGTTGAACGTCCATCATAGCAATCTAAATATCATGAGTTACCCTGATGTGCTTAGCCCTTTCTGAAAGTCCAGTCGCTGAAGAAAGAGAAGGAAATTCAGTAGTATCCGAAATATCAAAAATGTTAGGTCTGCTAGAATTTGGAACTAAGAGGACAAAATGGTTTGGTACCCATGCTCCATGACCTGAGAAAGACTGAATGGTTGTCCAAAGAATGTGAACAGGGTTTTTTGTCCTCTTTGAATTTCTAAGAGAAAACGTCTGGTTTAGAATTCCGATAGAATTATCAAAGATACCATTAACTGCAGGATAAAGTGATCGAATAGGTTTGCCAATGACTGTTGCTAAAGCATGAATTACAAAAGCAGATGAGGATTTGCAGTTAATGGAACAGGTCTGTACTGACTCATCAAAAGTGAGACTAACAAGTGTCAAACCGTCATGTCTGTGATCGTCCATATAAAAAGACCTATTCAAAATTATTTCAATACAAGTTCTGTATCTAATTTCTGATGCAAATTTTTCAGAATTTGAAATTCCAAGGGATATGGCATTAAAAAGACAATTACCATCCCCTGTTGTCTCCACAGGCCAAAAATCCGAATTTTTACCCAAAATCGAGGCTGAAACTCCAATGATGAAAGAAGGATAATCTAAAAACTATTTTTGTGGCATAAAACTCATGAAAATAATTTCCAGTTTGACTGATCATACTCGTAGCCAAGGGGGGTTCGAGGGGTTCGAACGGACCCCCCACCCCCACCCCCCCTTGAAAACCAATAAGAACTAATAAAATCACAATTCAGATTGAAGTCTGACTATTAAAGTCTTAATAACAAACTTTCTGAAATGCAAAAAAACAGTGCCAGGAAATGGCTAAATTACAGGATTTTGCACCAAATACAACAGAACCCTGGCTGTGAAGGTCGCTTCGCGAGGTGTCAAACCCCCTTTTGAAAATTTCTGGCTACAGGCATGACTGATTCAACAGAATTATCGTTCTCCCTTAACCTCTGAATCCAGCCAAAAAATTGAAGTTGCCATGACAGTCCAAAATGCAACGTGAACAGATGTATGAAGTGAAGTTTTGCCCAAAAAGAAAAATTAATATTATTTAAACTTTCACATTTCTGGTGATACCAACTTCAAATGAATCACAAGCTACATTCCTATGGCCATTACACTCTTGATTACAAGTACCACAAGGGTACAAAGCCATGATTATACAAAAATTTTAGAAAATCAAAAAAGTCAACAGAAAATAAAATAAAAAATAAAAGAATATTTTATGCAAGGTTTCAATGTATATAATTCAATGAAAATATTGGAAGTGATTTGTAACTGGCAGTAGGTTCATATTTATAGACCTGCAATTAATGATATGACACTTGTGAATTGTTATCAGCCAAGTGATATATTTTGATGTTATTGTGATAATTACATTAACGGTTGTTAATTACATCATGTGAATTTAGCTCACATTTGTGGCACGCTTTGTCGGCTTGGGTGATTAGAATGCTGATTAAATGGATTAACGGATTGGGTATTGCAATGGTCAATTTGCATTCCAAATGTATGGATCACTAACCCCGTATACATTTCTTCTACAGGCGTATTTTAACCTTGCAGTTGTATGCAGGCGTATTTCCCGCACATTTTGGAAGCATGGTTTTTTGGAAGAACTCGTGGTTTATTCTATACCGTATATCGTAAGTCGAATCACATTTTTGCAAAGAATAAATATCAGTCTTGTGACTTTCTTGTCATTTCGATATAAAAGGAGACTCGAGGGGGGATTCTGGTGGAATGCAAATGAAACCTGCACGATGATTAAGTCTTGGGTTGACAAAAGTTTGCCTTTGACTTGTAAAGTGCAAGTGTATGCGTACATTTTGTACTTGGTCCAGAAATGGAATTAATGAAATTATGTACATGGTACATGGTACTATCTTTAAAAGCGGAAATAGTCAATGTTTATTTCAAAATTATAAATGTCTTATCAAAATCCAGTCCAGCTAAATGAGGCTATCAGTAAGTGAAATTTAATCAATGTGCCTTAACCAGGTGTAAATGAATAAGAAAAATATATTTTTATAATACATGTACAGCAAAAGCAGAGCTACAACAAACATTCATGTGGGTCCTCCTTAAACTATGAAAATGATATATAAACAAATACTTAATAAAAACATTGGCAGAACTCGTGTATGAAAAGAAGAATACATACTATAATAAAAGAAGTTTCCTTGGTTTCTAAAAATCTATTTTGCGTACACCAAAAAAATGACGCAAAAATGAAACTATGGTAAATCACCCTCATTGAAAAATTTCTTTGAGGGAGATCTCCCTCAAAGTATTTTTCAAAACTTGACACCTCTGACTTTTTTCATTGCCATAATTAAAATGGACAAGTTTCCTAAATTGTCTAATCCACATTTAGACCCTAACCAAAATTCAACCCATAACCTAACAACCCAAACAAAAACCGAACTAAAACCTTAAAGTAACCAATACTCTAAAACAGATGACCTACTGACAAACAAAAATCTGTTTTAATTCATCTTTTAAAGAAACCCAGTTTAAAAAGGTAGTATGATGCAAAAAAAAATTTACTTGAAATGAACAGGACTGATGTGCAATGGTAGAATGAAGTTCAAGTACATCTCTCCTTAAGTGACACGTTTGCACTCTCAGGTAAAAATAGGTGTATTATGTTAGTAAAAATATAGTGTAAGAGAGTATTAGAAAGACTGAAAAAGTTGGGAAACTCAACGCATCCTAATGCACTGTGGTAAAATTTCCCATTTAAAACAGGAAGTGAAAACTCTTTGACTAAAAAATGACTATTTTATAAGCTGGATTACATTGTGGTCAAATCCTGATAATACAAGTCCCAAAACTGTTAAAAGATTAGACCACATCAAGTTAGGTTAAATGATTCTCATCCACCTCAAATGGGGCGGGCAGTCTTCTATTGCATTTTTTTATTTCTTGTATTGGTAAATTACTATCGACCCATCATTTGATGACCGGGCTTTAGTTTCATAAAACATCTCAAATTGAGATTTTCCTCAAATGCTAGAAATTCAGGGATCTGATAGATAAAAGTTTAAGCCGAGGAAAAAAATTAAGGACTTCCTAAGTTTAAAAAGTTATATGCAACTGAAGCTAGGCTTCTGTTTTATAAAACATCTCAATTTGTGATTTTCCTCAAATCCTTGAGTTTTTCCAATGCTGTTATTTGATTGGTCAGTTTTTGAGGAGGAAATCCTTAAACTGAGATGTTTTATGAAACTTATTTCAAGTGTGCCATAACAACCAAGAAAATACAGTCATTCCCACAATGCATTGGAATCTGATAAGTCAGAGAGTTAAGCACAGTCTAATTATAGTAAGATTTTTAACAAAAAAAAGGTTATCTATAAAAGTTATCTATAAAAAAAACTTGGTTAGTTTCAGTGTGAAGAACAAAAAAATGGCTACTGCTGTCCACAGCATCCCATCATGCACCAGGCAGTGTTCCCCATTTAATATAAAGCAGCAATTAATACATACTATTTATCTCTTTTGTCATATTTGTTAGTGCCCAATCTGTAATGATGCATATAAACATGAACAGTTATGAAAGCCACTAAGTGTCCTGTGTTAAAGTGAACTTCCTGTCTTATATTTCTTAGGAAAAACCAAGAGGACAATATTTCATGATCATCAAAGTGTTTAATTCTGTCCTACGACTTCATCATCAGGAAGAGGACAATATTGCATGATCACCAAAGTGTTTAATTCTGCCTAAACTTTATCATCTGGAACTATGTCTTACGGACACTTTTTTAAGGTGGACACTATTTAATTTTAAGATGGGTTTACAAGATTCAAATTTTTTCATCAAACTTACTTAAAACTTTACCTGTGCACCTGTTTCCAACTCAAGTTTGATCGTTTAAATACCTTATCCAACATGCTGTAAAACTCTTCCAACACTCAACCAATATTTAATGGAGTTGTCTAAACACGTTGGAGGAGGTGTTTACACAGTCAAACTCAAGTTGAAAACATGTATGCAGCAAAAGAATAAAGTGTTATGAGCAAGTTTGATGCAAAAAGTTTGATGGAATAAACATACCTTTACAGTTACATCTAACATCTAAAATAACCCATAACGCTAACAAGCTATGGAACACTTCATTGTAAACTTTTTTGAGATATTTTAAAGTACTAAAAGAGGGCTTCACTTAAGAACAAAGCGGCTGAGATATTTATCTTTAAATCCTGCTATGTTAAAGACTTTCTCTTGGTAAAGGACAAGGCTCGATAAGGTGCAATTCTTGGTCACAAAACCTAATAAAACTTTTATTTGGTTTCAAAATAAGTAAAATTTATGTAGGACTTCTATCATAAAAAAACATTCCTCCTTCAAGAAACAGCCTTTTGTGGCGTATTTGGTTTCAAAAAAGTAAAATGTAGGACTTCTATCATGAAAAAAAATATTCCTCCTTCAAGAAATAGCCTTTTGTGGAATATTTTAACAAGACTTTTCAACTCTTGCACTCAACATCTTACCCTAAAGATGAACTGCAATAATTCCTTTCAATGGGGCAAAAATAAGGGGTTTTGTGACAATGCTTGGTTCATAAAACATAGACAATGAAAATTCTAATACATTTTTGGTATGTTTATATTAAAATAAACAAATTCAAAGAAAATGTGTTTTTCAAAGCATCTTCAAGAAAGTATTTTTTTTAATTCATGCCTTTTATTGGAAAAATTCCAAGAACCAGTGGAATGTATAAATCTGAAAACATGGAAAAGGCTCAAAATTTCTGAATTTCTCTAATTGAAAATTTTGGAATTTCTCTAGTAGAAAATATCTGAATTTCTCTGGTTGAAAATTTCTGAATTTCTCTAGTTGAAAATTTCTGAACTAGTTGAAACTTACACAGATACCCAAATTTAGTGTTGTAATTAATCCATGCAACAAAAATGCTAAATACATCTACATGTAATTCAACAAATTTATAAATATACCTGCATTACCGGGTAACTTGGATTATGAATTGTCCCAAATAGAATTCATCCCCCCACTCATTTTTTAGTTTTTATGTACAATATTAACTGCCATTTACAAAAAATTGTACATATTCACTTGTGATATATTAGAGTACAATGTATGTCTCTGTACTGTAGGTTTTACACTGGCAATAGTGAATGATCACAGTATGTCACTGTCTGTACTGTAAATTGAACATGTGCTGTAGTGTACGTCTATAACAGCATGTTTAAATATGTAATATACATGTACATGTGCAATAGAAAATGTAATACATTCCCTGAAATGTTACGAATTTTGTCCTTAATTAAAATTAAATTAAAATGACAGTTAAAACAACCTGCTTTGAATCATTCAAAAAATATGTGACCATAATCAAAAAAATTTCCCATAAAACTTAATTAATTGTAAAAATTATGCATTTAATTTTGTAAAATTTTAAAATTTCAGCAATTAAAAGAATAACTAATACTTTTAAGCCAGTTTTATGGTCGTGAAAATATAGATCACATCTATATTCAGTCTTCATATTATTAATACATATTAATGTATATGTTGTATATTTTTACATTATATAGAAGATATAGAAATGGCATGACTAACAAATATAAAAATAGGAGATGTGGCATGATTGTCCATGAGACAGCCACCCACCAAGTGACAGTAGAATTTTAACT
>JARWCS010036553.1:0-16458 GCA_034783895.1 Geukensia demissa
CAAATCGCTGTCAAATCACGATGTCTTATCGTGATAGTCACAAACTGGATATTATTAAAAAGGACTACACGAACTTCCATGTAAAACAAGGGTAAAGCCAGGTGCCATGGAGGGTCAGCACACACTGTCCTGCGCGAGGAACCTGTATTGGATTTTTAAAATCTAATCACGGCAATCCTCAATACGAGAAGAGGTTAATTTTATTATTGAATTACCGAGAAGTAATACTAGTTGACATACAATATTTTATGGGTCAACCAATTACTAATGGTGACCAATAAATCTAAGGAGGCACGATATCAACCTTAATTGGATGCACCATTTTTTGTTGTAATTTACATGAAACAGCAATGACCTCTTCAGAAATCCATGATACTTGGAACAACTTATAATTAAGATTAGGCATATGCTACATCTTGTGGGTTTTATCATGTTTTTCTCTAAACAACCTCCCCCACATCGAGGTTAAAAAAAATTCAAAGCATAAGGCATACTCAAAAATCAATACAGAATTAAGATATCTCTGTAAATAATGCACGCAGTTTCTGAATGCATGCTCATGGTGCAATTCCAGATGATAAAACATTATGTTTCTCAACACGGGATGTCATCAACACAGAACGTCCGAACATAAAATACTTCATTGTCACTAAATTTAAATGGTTTGCCATGCCTTTATATAAGTGTCAGTGTAATTTGCTGATAGATCGTCCATATTTGTATTTATTGAAAAAAATTAAATGTTCTGACAGCAGCTTCAAATCTGTACCCTTTGTTTTCATTTAAAGGATCAGTGAGTTCCGGAACACCTGAACTCACCCCAGGTTTTATTTTATCGGGGTTCGGGTTACACTTCCCTTAGTTCTCCATGTTGTCGTTGTAATATTTTATTTAAGTATTGTTTTGTGAAAGCCATTGTATTGTTTTTCCTCTGATGAAAAAAATAGTTATATCATTTAGGTGTATTTCAAAATTTCACATTCGGTTATGTATTAGGGTTAGAGAATTTACGTATACCGATGGTTAATGAAATTAGTACTTTTTAGGGTTAGACAAGAGACGGAAACCAATCAGCTAATACTTGAACTTATCAAGACAATTGAAATATCACCGGCTTTTTTTCTACAATGAGTAACTCGACGGGTGCTACTAGTGGAGCAGGAGTTGCTTACCCTTCCGGAGCACCTGAACTCACCCTGGTTTCGTGTTATTCCAGCCTTAGTTTTCAGTGTAGTGTTGTCTTTCGTTTCATTTTGTTGGACATGGTTTTGTCTGTCTTCCGACTTAACGATTTCTGTCTGCCCCTTTGGTATCTTCGAATTCCTTTTTCAACGGATCATTTTTTTCTTATTTATGTGCTTTATGTGTAATATAACCACAGACTACAGGACGTGAAATTCCATTTCGTGCCAAAATCTACATTTGCAGGCATATTAATGAAATAAATCTTCGTTATGATAAAAATATCGTGAAGTCTTGAGAAGTCTCTGACATTTATATCCTTATACAAAACGGTTATTAGTAAGATGAAGGTTACGATTGTTAAAGTAAAAAAAACAAGTGCAAACACGAGAAAGTTGGAAAAAAGATATTGAACTTGCTGTGTTGTGGTTCTAATGCTACTGATGAGAGGTTATTTTTTGAATGTACATAAAGCATATCAATAGTCACCATTTTTATGCAAACTTTGGTAAACTTATATTATAAACATGTATTCACTGTAGACAGGGTTGAATGCACACCCCGTCAAGAAAGGGAATGCTTACTATTGAACAGAAAAAAACGTTCCTTTTATCATAGATTTTCGTTTTAGACAACCTTGTTCAATTGTAAATATCAATCTAAAATTGAGTATGAATATGACTCGTGTTTGATTTTTGTACTTAGCCTACAAATGAGGGTGGTACATGGTTATTTTCGTGCAACGTTTTTACCGATTTCTATCACGTGTTGTCGTGCTAGAGGGTCTTTATATGTCGTGTTTCGCGTGTCTTGTTCAAAATGCAACGTGCAAGCCATATTCTAATTTTTTGTTTCTCGTGAAATGACATTTTATTTCTCGTATATCCGTGAACAGGACCCCCATTTACCACCTTCTACAGATGAATACAACTTTAAAGGTGTAAGTATAAAGTAAGACGATACTAGCTAGCAACCATTGCAGTTTGCAATAGAAAATATAAATATCTATTTAATTTGATTTTATTCCGCATAGCTATAACCTGGTAAATGTTGCTTTAAGGTTAAAGAACTCCAAAGTCAACATCTTATTACTTCCTGAATCTTTTAGAAAGAGGCATCCGTAAAAAGCATGATTTCCAATCCAAATCTTCTTCGTTTACTATTGAAATAAACTAAGTGCGTCGTTCAGTTATTATGTATAAAATGGGATATCATAATAAATATCATATCTCGGTTAATGCCGTGGTACATTGTGCTTGCAAATTATTTAAACTCTCTAAAAATCAAATAAGAACATCTTTATATTAACAGTTATATGACATAAAATAATTGCATTGAAAAGTAGATAAAGCAAGGGAAGTCGGAGTGTATAATTTTGTGGTGAAAAAATACAAAATTACCAATGCTGAATAAATATAGAGAATTTTAGTATGCTATATGTACATTTCGAGGGGGGAACCTCTCATCAGTAGCGTTAGAACAAAAACATAGGAAGTCCAAGATCCAAACATAGCAAAAGAAGCACTCAAATCAAAACAAATCGAAAAGGGAAGCCAAATCCCGTACCAAAAATAATTTATGCAAAATCAGTTTGTAATAAGGGGTTTTCTACTTTTTTTATTATATTTAATTTTATTTTATTTATTTTTTTGGCAAATTTCCTACCTCTTGATCTGTGTTGAAAATATTGATTTACCATGGCACCCTCAGCTTTTGCAAATTGACTGATTTACGGTTTTATTATTAAGAATTGAACGGGAGAAAAAATCTGACGTTGAAAGTCGTTGATAGTGTATTCCTGTCGTCTCGATAGGCTCAAATAAGACAGAGTAAATATTTCCCAAAATAAAATAAATACTGTGGAAAGTGACCCTATCTCTATAAAGATTTGCCTGTCTCGGCAGTAAAAACTACCATTATCAACGACGAACGATGCCAGATTTTATATACAACATACATATACATGCGAATTAACATTAATATTAAAAACAAAATTACATATTGTACACGAAGTTGTCGGGTTGGGCTAAATTTTTTTATATGACGAAAGAGTTTTATTGTTTTATTATGGTGTATTAATACAGAGACTTGTAACGCAACTCCTGGTTCATGGAACTTTGAAACTTGTAATTTGCCTGTATTTTGTGCATAGCTTTTAGAAAGGCATTGTACAGTTTTTACAGTTTTCTTTGCAAGGTAAACAGCAATTGCTTATCTCTTTTCATGTATCTGCGTATTATTGAATCAAATCTTACTCTTGTATTACTTTAGGTAAACATTTTAATGGTACGAGACAGGAGTGTAGACCAGAAGTATCAACAACTGTAAAAATATGACTGAACATAAAAAGACTTCAGATATCCCCATGATGCAGACTAAAACCGCAAGTCGAAAGACAGGCAACCATGTTCAACTACTAAGAGTAAACAGAACAAAAATAAAAGCACAATATCAGTACATCGAAAACTAATCTAGCAACGTGAACTAATAAAAATGCAGAACAGATTAAGGTACACCGGAAGGGTTGGCATGTAATTATTTTCCCAATAACACATAATTGAAAAAAATAATGATATATGATTAGTTTTATGTATTACCAATTGCTTTTAATTATGCTAGAACTCTGTCTTTGCCTTTGATGAAACTTATTTTCATTAGCATAAACCATCTTCCGTATAGTCTGTTTTTATGAATTTCAACAACTGATTTATGGTATTTGGTGTTCATGAACTTTTAACCTAAGTAATATACTCATCATATAGTTTATATTCTACTTGAATACAATACATTTTCAAATAAACCATGCACTGAATTATTAATTGAGATAATTATGTCCATAGGTATTACCTAAGCATTGAATTAAAATTTTAACAAAATTAACAAGTGTACAGTTGTTAAACATTTTTTCAGTACAAGTTTACTCTGTTGGGATATACCACTAGAGTTAAACGTTTAATGGTAACTTGAAAGTATAATGTCACCTTTGAACATCTGTGATTCGTGAGAGCCTTAAATCTGAGTTCAGTGATGTGACGGAAAATGAACCAGAGCATGACGCAATAGAGCGGCAAACAGAAATCGTCAAGTCGGAAGACAGACAAGACCAACAAAATAAACGAAAGACAAACATAGAACATACGACACTACAGAGAAAACTTAAGCTGGAGTAAAACCCTACAAGCTGATTAAATTTATAAAGATTTTGATTATGATTTTATTATGTAAATATGTAACAAGAGCATTACAAAAACTAAAAACTTATATACAAGTAGCACAAAAAATCAATATGAAACATAAGGTATATTTATAATGCAAATAAAATCATAAGGTAATTTCTTGATAAGTAAAGTCTTATGTAAACTTACACATGTCAAATTGGCACAGTCCTGTATTGGAGAAAATGTTCATTGTCGCATGATATACATTCGTTCTATTTGGGTCGAAGAGATACCATAAATCTGTAAAGAGTTATTGCCCTTGAAATAATTGATGAAACTTGTTAACAGTCAAACTTTTAAACTTTAATCCTAAAGACCTGGGACCATCACCATAGAATTGAAGAGTACTCTGGCACATTTAAAATTGTCAGGTTAGAGGGCAAATTATAAGGTCGCGTTAACATTTTTTTAACAATTTATAATTTAAACTCGAAAACGATAATATATGAAGGATAACAGGTAAAGGAGAAAATGTATATAAAAGAGATTTGCATTAGTTATATTGGGTTCAAAATTGATGGAAAAATCGCTATGAACCTAGGGCCCCAAAGCCCTTTTTTGGTCCGAAATGTAAGAGATAGCTTTCACTGCAAAAATGTTCAGTTTAATTTGCAGTACAAAATAAGGTCAATATCAAGGGTCAAAGTCCCTGGCAACTTGTTTTTTACAGTAATTGTAATTTAACGACACTGTCAATGGATTTACAATTGAATATGGTGTATTTTAGTGTTATAGGAGAAATTAACTACATTTACTTTGGCAGGTAATTGTATTATTTGTCTCTGATGTAGGCAGAACAATATTTATTTAATTGTCACATCTGTACTAAACTGAAACCTGAAGGAAAAAATAAGTTTAGTTTCCGCTAAATTAAGCGTCCACTTTCTATTTGTTTGGATATGGGTAGTTCTCTGTTTTTTCTCTAACTTTCCTATATTTTGGTTCTAATTTTACTTATTAGACATTACTCTTTGAATCAGGTTTCCAGCACAATGAAATTCATTATAGTAAAACAACTATTGTAATAATGTATTTTGACTTAATATCAATTGATTGATAAATATCGACATTACAAATGATAACTAATATATTCCTGCTGTCATAATCACAATTACAATATTTTACCGTTTTTGACTTGGTAATGTGTTGAACTAACCACAAGTCGACTGGACATGATTACAAATAACATGACAGGAGTCCGTTGTGAAGCCGAAGCTACTAACTCACTGCTTAAACCTGGCTCATAATTCATGTCAATTGAGGTTTTCTTTAATTTCTGGAAATCTTGTGATTTGATTAGTCAAATGTTGGTTTGAGGGGAAAATTGAGGACTTCATAAGTTTGGGTGTTTTATTAAACTGAACAAAGAGCTGGCCAATTGGGTTTTTTCTGGACGTTGTGTTGCTCAATCTTGAGTTATCTGTGTAGAGATTTGTATGTTATGGCTGTACTAAACTAGATTGTTTTTGTAGGGTTCGTGTTACTCGGGCTTTAGATTTCAGTGTAGTGTTGAGCGTACTATGTTTGTCTTTCGTTTCTTTGTTTGTTGACAACGGTTTTGTCTGTCTTCTGTTTTAACTCATTTTTATCTGCCCTTTTGGTATCTTCGAATTTTTGTTTGTTATTCTTTGTCATCTGTTTCCGCTTCCTATGGTCATGGTCTATTCCGTACCCAGACATTGCAGTTTGAATATCTTCGAATCCTGCAATATAAAATTTTTTTTTTACAAAAAGTGCATTGTGGATAATAACAATTGCAGTCGTCGTATGACCTATGATACCCTTTTAGTGCTGATATAAGCAGACAACAAAGTATGAATCAGTTTGGGATTAAAATAGGAAAAGTAGGACTAGCGATTTTGCGTTGCAGACGAGACATCTTTCATTTTAATGATTGGTTTACAAATCTTGTTATGTTCCAATTGAGGGCATTTGGTGCAGGATTAGTAAAACGTTGTAGAATGATTATTTAAGAACATTTTTAATTCTCATGCCTTTAATGTACGAAGCTTTGTAAGGTATGTGAAATTAATCATATAATTTAACTGACAGGAAACATACAATGTAAACACAGAAATTTACAAATATCATTAGTCTTCCTCGTGGCTGCAATTATGTTATAAAATGGATATAACCAGACAAAGGTTTTTTGAAATGAAAATAATATTTTCTTCAAAAGAGAAATTTTATGACTGTTTAATCACAAGTCGATGATTAATGTCTGTTGATCAATATTTGGTCAAATGTAGAACGATTCATCTGCTACCAACAAAAATAAATGTTTCATGAATTACGGAAACATATATCATTTTAAACGTGCAGTTATGTAATAAAATATATTTAGCCTACAGTACTCTTGTGCTTTTAAAATATATACATTATAAGTGATATTTGCAACCGTTATATAACCGTTTCTCAAGATCTGAAACATATCCCAGCAATACTTCAAATCTATCACATTCGTTTTGACATCTGAGTAGAATACCCATATCAAATACATATTGTACAAATACAGGGCAAACTTGTCACAAACGAAAATGCAAAACTGAACAAGAAAAAACAGAAGCTTGAACCACCACATTCCTTTACAATACTGGATGTAAGTTCAGGTTCATGTGCTCTGGATGGGCTTGCACTTCCTCCATCAAGGGGAAACCTTCATGGATTTCTTTATCTCCTGTACGTTCAAGTCATTGCGCGGAGAGGTCAAAATTCTTTGTAACTTACAGGAAACAACTGGTAACAAATGGATAGACAAATATTTGATGTGACCATAAACTGTAGAAGCGAAGCATGGACCTCGGGGGTATTGCAAAATAGATATGAAAAGTTTACAATAGGAAAACTAAACTCATCTCACTTGTCTGGTCTGTTTCGGAAAATAAATCTAAATATGAAGCAGATTTGTTGGTGCATATTTTCTCTTTTATTTCAAGTTCGCTTTAGTATATCTGTCTGAAATGACAACAGAATCTAGGATAGTTCAATGAAAACATCATAATCAATATAGTGATAGATAAAATTGAAAAATCTTAATAATATTTTCTTATTTTTTGCAATTTCCTTTGTCATAGGGCAAAAAAACAAATCCCCTAGTAGGAGCGAGCAGATTGTAACCATAGAAATGCCAACGAACTGTTGAAATCCCTTTTACGAAATTCTACATAGATGTTGATATTTAGTTTTTTTATGTTAAATTTATTATTCTATTGATTTCCTGACTGACAACAAACTTGTCTTATTCCAACAGTCGATAGGCATTCCAATGGACACGATGTGTGCTCCTCTCCTAGCCGACTTGCTTATTAGTTCATTCTTTCAGGGCTTCTACAGAACAAAGACGGTAAATAAGCTAAAACCTTTAATTTAAGTTTGGTGATTATCTACTTCTCATTTATCGTAATAGGCCTGACATCGAGGCTCAAATTCCTCTCACTTTGATCTAAATCTTAATATAAACACTTTTAAAAGACCATTATGACAAAACTCTATGGTAAACGAAAAATTTCCATTCGTAGGAAGTATCATTCAATATGCTCAAGCGAAGGACATTTAAATCTAACGACTTGTACGTTACTCAACAGCTTGTATCCACTACAAAATGTTTAAAGCGCTAAATTGCTGACACAAGTAACTCCAACATGGACATGTTGCTTCCCGGCTGAAGTTATAACTCCCGACATTTTATGGTCGACACCACGATCTTCTTGGATGGTATTATATATATCCCTTTCAAGACTATGACAGTTTTTTTGTCCAGAGAGAAACGGTTTTACGTCAAATGTACTGCTCTTTTTCCCAACTAGAAGGTTGGATTCATTCTCTAACGTATTATTTTCTTTTTATCTCTTTTACTTTAAATTGATGTTGATTCACAATCACAAGAGAATGTTCTTCAAATAAATTACCGCGGACTGTGACAGATTAATTAATCGATTTGAAAATGGTTAATGCGACGAGTGTACTTTAAGGAGTATACTTTACCCGTCCGGATCACCCGGATTTTTGTTGTCGTGTCTTCTGATTTCTCTTGGTGAATTTTGTTTGTTCGTTTGTTTATTTGTTGTTTTTACTGTATTCCCCAAATCAACGAGGTTGTCGGAATGGAAAAGACCTTGATGCGGAAACACAATTTCTACATCTTTGTTCGCTTTCTTAAGGTTGTACCTTTCTTAGTTGGCTGCGTTATATATAGACGTACACGAAAAGGATAACTAGTAAGAAAAGTAAGTAAGTAATGATTGTGACGAATATAAATATGAAAACTTATATTAACTGACAGTTCACGTTCTCTGACGATCAAAAAATTTGGAATTTGAATATATCGAGGAAAAAGTTCACTTTTAGAAACAAGCAAATGGAATATCGGACAGTGAAGTACCTAAAACTTATGTGAAATATTTCGATTCCATTGAAGTACGACGGTAAAATTACAGAATTTCTTACTTGAATCAAAACAAAAGCTTTTTGTTGTCAAATATGACTTTTTGTGATAAGAATGTTTTGTCGTTTGAAACTAATAGCGTCAAAAATGCTTTGACTTCGTTTATAGAACATAATATTTTCTTGCCTTGCCAAATATTGTTTGGCTAAAATCTTCATAAAAATGCCAAACTCATGCATTAGAAATTTCAATGGTGACAAGACTTTTTTCTTTTATTATCTTAATAACCTCAAACTCTAACTGCAATACGTTTAACATTTGCAAAATATTGGAAATGTTAAATAAAGATGGTTGATGTCCTGTCCGATGCATTTGGCTTCCTATTTCGGTTAGTTCGGACGTTATTACTTTTTTACTATGTTTATTTCTCGGTCGTCATGTGTATTAGTTCCAATGCTGCTGAATAGAAATTACTGCTTGGAACAAATGAAAAGCCAAATAAATTCACAACGGTTACATATACATGTACACTATTGGTAAACATGTTGTTGACGAAATGTTCTGTAGTAGGACTGCGGGGACCAGTTTTTTTTTCAAAATTCAAATTACCTAAATACTTTATGGACGTAGAATAGCTCTTACGGAATGAGGTTTCAAAATATAGTGATCGTAAAAATCAAAAGTGGCCAGAAAAAAGTGAAAATGAGGATTAATGGTTAGTAGGGTAGGAGAACAAAGGAATAGATGCGTTAAGACCAATATTTGGCCAAAATTTTAGATTTAATGACACAACAATAAGTTTATGTGAAAATGCTGTTAAATAATCATCTTTTAATAATTCATAACTTAAAATGACATTTTTCACGATATAGACAAAACAACAGGGCGCATTTGATTATTTCAACAAGAGTGTAACATTTTCAGTAAAATTACAAAATTTTTGGAGGTGTTTTGTTCAAAATAGATATGTTCGCAAATAAATTCACAAAGATATTTTAACTAAACATTTGTACTTGACCTTTAATTGAACAAAGTTTGGTTATGATGTTTTTGTGTGATCTATATCAAAATAGACAAAATTGTATTAAATTTGTGTCAAATCAAGTCATTTATGAGTATTTACACAATTACTATGCCATGTGACCGTTGTACAACCATTTAAACTAACGAAACTGTTGGATTTTCTTTTAATATGCATTTTTTCAATACAAACGATATAGAATAATAGATATTATACACTTTTCGTTTTTCAGCCAAATTTTTGGGGCCAAAAACGCGGCTTAACAACCCTTGTCCGTTGGCAGGAGAAAGAGTATCCATCGTTTCTACGCTAAATCATATTTTTTTCTTTCTTTATCTCAATAATATCTTTAAAATTTGAAATATACAGAAGTTAAAAAAAACTTTTCTACAAGGCTTCATTAGAACAAATATTGCATAACACACAAATAAAACGTTTACTTTGATAGTAGAAATAATGATAAGCATTCGTCTAAAATTATATTCGAATATGAATTGTGCAGTTGAAAAATACACGCAATAACAAATTAAATAAATAATAAGCGTGCTCTTTTTCATCAAAATAATACGTACATTTTTATGTCAGAGAATACATTTGTTATTTGTTATGAATTTTAGGCCCTGTATTATCAATTTAATTTAATGCTTAAAAAGAAAAAAATATGTACAAATATCCTTAAATATGCAATAGATGTTATTTGATATAATTGTTCTATTTTTCGCAAATGTCCCGAAACCCCTTTAAAGATTTATCAAAGACTCTCATCCTTTGGTGAATAATATAAGCATTAAGTTGAATAATTTAAGAATTAAATGTTCCGGATCTGTGCTTTATAAAATAATACAAATAAAAAAATTATAGTAAAGTACTTAACGAATGCCATCATTCACTCTTCTGTTATGCTCATGTATATTTTATTTTAAGAGTTTATTCAACATCATGCAACGTTTTGTTGTAAAAATATGAAAATTTAAAACAACTTTTCTTTTGTTTATTCCAAAATAAATTAGTATTACAATTGTCACAGGAAAAGTCATCTTAAAAAGTAGAAGTCATCACGTTTGTCAAAAAGTTTTTGTATGAAGCCTTCCCTAATTGTCTAAATCGAGAGGAAAATCATTTCTGGACTTGAATTGTCGAGGTACTTGTCATTGAGTTTTACAGTGGACGAGTTTGTTCAAGTGATAGGCAACTGATCAGTATTTGACAGCATTTAAACCTAAAAAGTATTACAATTGTCACAGGATAGTCATCTTGGAAAGTAGAAGTCATCACATTTGTCATAAAATTTTTGTGTGAAGCCTTCCCTAATTGTCTAAATCGAGAGGAAGATCATTTCTGGACTTGAACTGTCGAGTTACTTGTCATTAAGTTTTACAATGGACGAGTTTGTTCAAGTGATAGGCAACTGATCAGTATTTGACAGCATTTTAACCTAAACACTATAAATGACGTTAAGTTTGAAATAAAAATGAAGAAATGAGGTAAAAATGTCACCGTCGAAATTGCAGGTTTGTTATAACAAAAGTACATTATTTATATACACTTGGTCAAAAATATGGAATATTGAAATTTTCCGAGTCAAAAATCCAACTTTGGAAACTTGCATGCAAATACTATGAGGCAGAATGCCAAAAATCTTTTCGCAAATCTCATAAATTTACTTCAAGCTACAGAAGTGTCCGATTTAATATTTTCGTCCGATGGCTAGTTTTATGAGATCTAAAACTCACATTTATGCGTTTTCTGCCATTTCCTTATAAAAGATTTGCTTGAAAACGTCTAGCCATTCCTATTTCTAATGTAAGGTCGAAAATAAAACTATTCTATATTTATGAGCAAGAGTATAGAACAAAAATAATAGGTCAAAGAGGACAAAGAGGACAATATTAATTTAAATCAGTTTGTCTGATAAATGTGTGCTGTTATTTTTTTAAGGGTGGGGTGCTGGAAATGCCAATGAACGGGAAGTTGACTATTGGAAAGTAGAAGTCGTATATTTGTAATATAGTTTTTGTGTGAAGCCTTCCCCAATTGTCTAAAAAGAGAGGAAGATCATCTCTGAACTTGAATTGTCGAGTTTTACAACGGACGAATTTGTTCAAGTGATAGGCAACTGATCAGTATTTGACAGTATTTAAACCTAAACATTATAAATGAAGTTAATTTGAAGGGAGAATGAGGAAACGATGTGAAAATGACAGGACTTGTCACTTTCGAAATTGCAGATTTATTACAAAAGTACATTATTTATAGAACAAAAATAATGGGTCAAAGAGGACAATATTAATTTAATACTCCAGATTTAGTTTTCAGTGAAGTGTTGTGTGTACTTTGTCTTTCGTTCATTTTGTTGGTCATGGTCTTGTCCGTCTACCGACTTAACGATTTCTGTCTGCTCCTTGGTATCTTCGAATTCATTTTTCATACAGTTTGACTTCTCATCCTATTTTTCGGCCCCTTGCGTGTCTATTGAAGGAAAATTCAGAAAAAAAGAGCCTTGCTAACATTAAAATTTGGCTTTTGAATGTTTGGTGTCAACATATAATATAGTCCAGTGTAGAATACCATTATGAGAAATTAAAAGTGCATAGTCCAAAGAGACAAGACAAATTTGAAACATACTAAAAGAAAAAAGAAAACAAAAGGACCAAAGGCTTGGAATCCACGAACTCCTTTACAAAACAGGAGTGGGATTAGGTGTTCTAGAATTTTAAGCAACACCCGTGGTGGATAAGGTAGATGAAGATCGTATCATTCTTATATATATATATATATTTTATATTCTTTCTTTTAAACAGATATAAATTACTAAGGACCTCTCTAATAGCAGTATATACGGTAAAATGCAAACAAAGAAACAGACTAGATAAGACCAGTTGTAAAGATAAAAAAGGATTTGCAATCCAATAAATTTCAATAATAATAGTAGGAGAACGGGGTGAAAAATCATAGAATCATAAGCTGAGCAAAATCAGTCTAACTTAAATGTAATATGAAGACAAACGCCATTTATACCTTAACAAGAAATTAGACTCGGAAAATAACAAATTACGAAATGCAAATGTCTCGAAAATATCAATCTGTATTATTTAAGCATTTGATAAAGTGACTGTGCCAAATGTCAATTTTGTATAAATATTTCATAAAGTGTTTCCTATTCTCGGTTAATATTCATCGTTGAATATGGTCTGTACTTTTATGCTAATAAAACGTAGAATGCAAATTGTTATAAGTTCCTTGGCCATAAGGGATACAATTTATACAAACAAACGTGACATAATGATAGTTTTTTCTACTACTGTTATAGCTTTTTACTAGGTCATGGTATCAAGCGTGTATTTTTAAGGCGTTTTCTTATATAAGCCCTTCCGTGTATATAAATGTTAAAACATATAAAGTCTTTGTCACTGCATTCGACTTTAAAAATAGACAAACTAGGACCTGTCTATGTCTTTTTAATTAAAAATGCCAAACAAACATTCATATGCAAACATTTACGTTACACGATAAAAAGTGTAGAAGGGATGGAGAAAAAAACTAAAGGACAACCAGAAAGACAACATGTCTATAGAATAAGCAAACCTGAGAATTAGACGAAACAAAGTACAGCAGAAAACACAACACATAGAAATGTACAACGAAAATTCAAGGACAATATAGACCCAACAAAACTAAACGGATTGAGCACAAGTTTCCGAAAGTGCAGGCAGTCCTCGCCAAGGAAATATAGAAAAGAATTAGTTTTTGCTCTGCAACAATCATTGTGTTGCAAATTGATTCTATACACCCTATACTTCACATTTGCATTCGTAATTTGGTATTTTCGTAGTCTTATTTCTTCTAATTGAATAATTGTTTTTATATGTATGTTTATCTATGTAATATTTGTTTGCATTTTACCGATGTAAATCGTCGCATACATAATCTTTTTATTTCATATCAATACATTTGTGTCTCTTCGTCATTTTCTGCCATTCATTACGTGACTAAAACCACGCCCAACCATTGTCTACCAACATACCACATGTAATCAAACTGAAGGTTAAATACTGTTACCAAAAGTGATGGAATATCCTAGAAAGGTGTCGGACATGTAAACCGGTAGATCACTAGGTCAGAAGGTAAATATATTTACCTGGTCTATCACCTTTTGGCGACAGGTATCCATCATAATAACGGATTACCTGGTTATTTCCATACTCATACGATGTGAAAATGATTGACTAATACGCTATTAACGTCTACTGTTGTTTTTTCTCAATGACAACGTGGATTTTTAGTAACAGGTTAAAAATCTCTATAGTAGAATGTACTAGAATCAAGTTATGAAGAAATCAGTAATGGTAAAGGAATGGAGTTCCAATAATGGAAAGTGATATTCAAGAATGAGCCAAAAATCCACAAAACTAAATATATTCAGGACGAGAGCATATTAATAAATGATGATAAATGAACCCTGCTTTGTACTAGACCGACAAACTGGTTCGATTTTAACATGATAGCTCACGAAAGCAACATTCTACAGGAAGACATGTCACTTAACCAAGACACATTATTCTGACTCTGGGTCGATCTGTCTTTGATCTGTTTCCTAAATGCTAGGTGCCTTGTGGAGAAGCAGCTTAAACCAATTTTAATGTCTTTAGTTTGACTCGGTCGACGATCGAACCCACGACCTTCCGCACTCGAGGCGAATACGCTAACTATTACACCACCGAGGTATTGTAGCAAACAAATCAATCAGAATGGTCAAAGTACGCGTTGCACAAGGGAGTGACAACCTCCTAAACTTTAGTTATGTATTTTTGTTAAACAATGAAACAACTTAAACAATACCATCACCCTACTCCTTTAATGATGGAAGGTTAAAGGTCGTGCACAGCAAGCAAAGTTCAGTTGTTAATATGTTTTAATTTTCATGCAATTTCATTGGTTTATTCAACTAACACCAGTAATAAAAAGTCTATTCAATTTATATGCACTTTACTTAAAATAAATACTAGTACTTAAATTATATCTTTATGACAGAAAAATGCCCCTATATCTACCGTTGCTTTGGCAATTTATTAAGTATACTTTACGGAACTGGAACCAGGCTGTTCAAAACCACTGGTATCAGAAAACTCTATTTTAAAAAGGACTAGAGTGTTTGACACCCTCATCGCGATGCAGTGCTTGGCCACACTCATCCAGGCAAAGTCGTTTAATAATGACTCTATAAGGAAAGTGGACATTTTTGTTCATTTTTATGGTATTATTAAATATATTACACAATGAACATGTATTTTAATTTTCCACTGATCTGAAGCTAAATGTAAAGTAAAACATACATTTTAAAGCCTTAAATGTACTTCTCTTCTTTCAACAGTTATCACGTTAAAGTATTAACGCGTTTTCTTACATAAATTTTTTTTAGTCAGTCTCCTCTTTTATATAGTTAGGTAAACAAACATATTTGCCGATTCAGCGGTAGTAATATTTTACGTAAAAAATAACAAAAATACTTTTCCCCTTCCTTAATTGAACAATATTTTAGTACCATCAGGAGACATGACGGTTAGTTAAGATAATCAATGGCTGATTACAAAAAATGTGTTTTCCTCCGCATTAAGATTTTTTGTTTCGCCTACGTTATTTTTGTCTATTAGATTTTTAATTCAAGGTAACTTGAGACGTCAGTATACACGTCACCAATAAATAACAATGCAAACGATTCTGATTCAGGTAAGAAAAGAAGGATAAGAAGATGAACCGTACAATAGTAATAAAAGAGTTAATAATTTTATACCCTGAGAAAATCAGTGGCCCTTTTTGTTGATGTCAACTCTATTTTGCATGCTCAATGATTCGTGAGAAAAATCCAATTTGTGAAGTATTTGTCTATACACTTGTATACTCAAGCATACCAATTGCAGTACATTTATACCTAACTTCCCGATTTTTATTAATTTTTTCTATAAACTGGATTTTTTCAAGTTTACAAATAGAATGCAAAAGTATGCAAATATTACAAAGGCCACTCCAAATCTATTTCTAGTTCTTTGGATTTTTAGTGATAAAAACAGGGTCGAGCGAGCGAATTTTTTTGCTTAATTTTTTTTCTTGCAATGGCAAAATATCGGAGCGCAACCTCAAAAACTGATGCGAACACAACAGTTTAAAGTTTTTTTCCTTTATTTTTGCAATTTTTTAGGAGCGAGCGAGCAAACTTTAATTTTTATATTTAGGAATAATAATGAAAATTTCTAAAAAAAGTGAAAAAAAATTAGAGCAAGTAAGTTTTTTTTAAATTTGACCCCATTTTATGAGGAGTGAGTGAATCCGAAGAACTATTAATCAATTTGGAGAGGCCTACGATTAGAATATTTGGTTGTTTAACGTCTAGTGACAATATTTCATGCAAATTCGGTCCAGAATCCAAAATAATAACAAAGAAAGATAGACGGAGATATGGAAAACATTAAATATAATCAAACTTAAAATTTCGATAAGAAGAATTACCTTTTCAAATCATTATTCACACAGTTGATTGATTAAATGTTGGTTCACGTCCAGAGGCAAATACTGAATATATATTAAGGAGATCATATTAAAATGATGAATGAATCCTGCTTTGTAACAATCTCCGAAACAGAGAGTATAGTACTTCC
>JARWCS010036769.1:5854-25402 GCA_034783895.1 Geukensia demissa
CCCCCCTCTATTTCGAATAATATGGAAAAATTATATTTTTCATCTGATTTTGATGGTTTTTTTCTTCAAATGATTCATAATGAAAAATTTAACAACAGTGACACCAGTTGTGAGGATAATACGATTCAAATAATCACTTATCCATTCATTTTACTTTGTCCACCAAATTATTGTGTCTAACAAAATACTGTGTCCACACCTACCCAAAGGTTCATTTGCTTACCTTTCACATGTCAACGTGCTGCGGTCGTATCATGCTGCTTTCGCGAAACACCCTAATTTTTCGTTTCTTTTCTATTTGATTTCGTTTCTTTATTGCTTTTCGTTACTTTTCCTTTTGTTTTCTTTTCGTTTTTGGTTCATTTCTTTTCTTAAATCTTAAACTGCTGAGCCAATTAGAACCAAACTTTGAAGGAATGATCGTTAAATGATTCACACTCTGAACTGCATTCACCATCCCCATCCACCAATCAAGATGGCCACCACAGCTGAACTAAGTTTAACTTTGGACCCTAAGTATAACTCTCTTTAATACTGCTGAGTCGACTGGAACCAAAATTAATTTGAATTGTTCTTTTGTAACCATCTATCAAAACGATATCACGCCTTGCCTCATGCCAAGGAAGATAGCTGGTATTACTAAAAATAGAAAAAAATGTCAATTATTTATATAAAAATCATCGACTCCTAACCAAACTTTGTTGGTATGGTGCCAAGATGAACACCAATAAAAACTGTATCCTGCATCACTACTGACCATTTAAGATAGTAGCTACAGTCAAACTTAGCTTAACATGGGACACTAGGGGAAAATTCACCGTCTTCTTGTTTGAAAACTGCTGAGCCAGTTGGAACTAACTTAACCTTCAATCTGCAGGAAGCTTAATACGAATCTTTTATTTGTGTATGTAACATAGATCCTACGCACATGACATAAAAGTATTGATTATGCAACATAATGAGCTAAGTTACTATATCGAAGAAGAAGATGAAGTCAAGTCTGCAACATTTCCGTTCAGATTATTTAAAATTCGAAATTTTGTATTGTGAGTGAAACAAACAACAGCAAAAGTGCCACTTATCCTTTAAACCATTTTAGCTTATATCCATTTAATTTTTATATTACTTTTCCAAATTCAAATAATTACTACATTGACGTTTTAAAATAACGCTCAAATCAGATGTGTATTAAATTTCAAGATTTTATTTCTATTGCAAAAGTGTCCACATGATAATCCTGAAATATTGTAATGTTTATTTAAAATTTTCCAACAATTTAATTTACAGTTCCCTCTTGGCAAAGTAATCAAGGAGTAATTACAATAAATTGAGTACCTGTAGACAGTGAGTAGTACTCATCAGAACACAGTACATAACATAAGGTCGTTTATCCGTCAAAGCGTTCACACATAGACATGGCCAGCAGAAGGGCGAAAAAAGCGAAAGTTGTCGAGGAACCTCGGGTAAGCGATATTTAAAGATTTATAATACTGTTGTCCCCTGTTCATCATTTTTATATATGTAACATAGAAGGAGAAGAAGTTTTTATTCCAATCATGGGGCATATGAATTACAAACAGTGATTATGTACTGATAACATACTACAAATACATAAAAACAGAATACAAGTCTCCAGTTAAAAAGTGTAGGGCATCGGCCAGGTTTGAACCAGAAAGGCAATATCAGTTAAATGCATATGTATATAGAACTTTTACATATCTATGATCTTTGAACGAATAATAAAAACATAGTAAATATTACCATTTAAGGGCCCACAGGGGGCTACATGAGTATTGTGTACATACAAGAGGGAAACAACATTGATCCATTAGAAAAGTAAAATTTGATATAAATAGCCATATTATAAGTTGCCGCAAAAAAACCCATAAAAACATTTCAACTGGACAAAGTATCTTCTGGTTTTCAGAAGTAAGTAGATATAAAAAAAATTGTGCATTATCGAAAAATCTAAAACTTGAAACTTCTTTTTTAACCAACTCAAAAAGAGCCTTTCTATCATCAGAAATTCTTTTAACATTATCAAAAAAAAAAAAAAATAAATTTCATCTCTACAGCATTCATCTGACATTTGTTACAAAAACTGTAACATATGCTGTATTCCATTTATGATGACCTTCTCAGTGTTAAGCATGAATTTATAAATGTACCAATGGACTTTATTATTTCAAAATCTTCCTGTGTCATATATTAGGATGACTAGGGTAAACCTGTTTAGAATGTATCAGTTTGCATTGTAAATTGTATTTGTTGTTGGTTTTCACTTTCCATCTCAAGTATTAAATCCATTTCTACCGATTTTTATCGTGTGTTTTCATTGCTGTTTTGTCACACCACTGTCCCAGGTAAGGGTGAGGGTTGAACGCTTACAAACTGGTTTAACCCCGCCGTATACTTAATGTGTCTGTCCCAAGCCAGGAACCTAAAGTCCAGTCGTTTTCGTTGTTTAATTAGTCATTTATTGTTATTCGTTCATCATTTTACAATAGATTAAGTCGATTATCGTGTTTTATGAATAATTTCACATTTTTTTATTTTGGAGGGCCCTTTACAGCTTCCTTTATGGACGGGCTCATTATGGAACGCCGTTATGGGATTTGTAGAAAATTAAATTAGACTGTCTTTTTGTGGGTGGCTCTCTAATGTACAATTGTGCCACATCTCCTTTTTTGTATAATATACCAAGAAGATCACTGAACGTCACGAACCAATAAAAATCGACAGCAGCTGACATCACGAACCCACAAATATATATTTTCTCAAGGTGAGCATGAATCGACTCCAGTCCATTGGTGGTACGTTTCTTCTCTAGGTCAGGTGGTGATGCCCAAATGATTGACTAAAATTTTGAATGGCTATTTATGTTTCCAAAATGTAGTCAGCAAATATCATACATTTGTCGATAGCAGGAGCTTCTGCAACCAATTTAACAGAACATTCTTCAATCTAAGCAGTTGGCAAGAAAGCCAAACTACCGAAATGAGTTTTGTAGGGTTCGTGTTACTCCAACTTGAGTTTTCAGTGTAGTGTTGTGTGTTCTATGTTTGTCTTTCTTTTCATTTTGTTGGCCATGGTCTTGTCTGTCTTCCGACTTAACGATTTCTGTCTGCCCCTTTGGTATCTTCGAATTCCTTTTACTGTAACCACTTTTCTAACCCTGAATCTTTGCTCTTGTATTCAGCGCTTAGACCAACTTTTGGGATTTTGGCCACCAGCAACCTATAACAACTGACTGTAGGAAATATTTGAGTTACAACAGTGTGCAATACTCGAAATTAATATGTACTTTTAATTAGGTTGTAAAATCAAATTAAGCAGCAAAAGATTATGAACATTGTATATAAAACCTTATTAAAAATTAAAAAAAAAAACAAAAAACAAATAGATATTATCTATATTCATATAAAGATATATTGGTAGTAATAGACCTTAAAAAGGTAAATTTGCGGAAACGTAATATATGAAAATTTATCTATGACGTGCGATTCATTTCGAAGCCTCCTTATTTTTTGTTTCATACTGCAAATCGCGTTAAGCCAATTTATAAATTATAATATGAATGTGTTTCTTTTTTTTGAACTTATAGTAAATGCATATTAATTTAAGAATAAACATATGATAAATAGATTATTACATGACACAATTCTATATCAACCCTGGTATCATCCATTGATCGATCCATATCGTCTTTCTTGGGATGAAACCCAGGTTGATATGGAAAGTGACCTGTAATAATCTACCAATATCGCAGAATATAAAAGTATACACACTCGCAAGTTATAATCAACAAAGATATGAAACATTGAATCGTGAAAAATTCAAGTATCAAAGACACAAGTAAGTACTTGAGAAACGCTAATGAACAATAGTGTGGATCAGCCGCCCTACGCAAAATATTTCATTTTATTTTGTTCTTCGTATTCTATCGAACGTCAACACTTACCACGGTTTACAGAGGCGGATCCAGACTTTTGAAAAAAGGGGGCACTTTTTGTGGACCTCTTGATTTATCAATTTTCTCCATTTCTAATGGAGATTAAGACCAAAACTTACCCCAAACTTATCATTTTTTTCATTTTTGCGTTTCAAAGGGGGACCCCTGGCCCCCACAGGTTTAGTTTGTTGCCCCCTGTTCAGATTTTTGTAATGACGGTCATTTATTCTATAGGATGAGAAATCAATGGAAGACGAACATTCTGCGGAATGATTTGGCTTGCTGTTTTCTTCAAAAATTTGATGAATAATATCACAAAACTAGATACACTACTTATTTTCATTACAGATCGAAGACAAAGAAAATGCGACATCTCGGAGGGCGGGGAGAGCAACGAAACCAGTTAACTATGTCGAAAATGTGGACTCGCCAGTCGTCAGTAAAAAGAAAGGTTCTGCAAAAGCAAAGTCTTCGAAAACGGACGAAGAAATAATTGAAAACGGAAAGACAAAAACACAGAAGGGAAAACAAACAAAGCGGAAAATAATGGAAGTCGAAGAACACACTGAGGAAGAAAGAAGAACTACTACAAAAAGTGCAAAATCAAAAGCAGTTCCGAAGGGTAGAAACAAAAAAACCAAAGAGGACACACAAAGTTTAAAAGACGAGGTTGTTGAAGAACACGAACATGAAAACGTACTTCGAAATGATAAAAGTGAAACGACAGAAAACGAACAGGAAGACGTGTCACGGAGTAGGAAAGATAGAAAAGGGACAACGAAAAATAAAGGAAGAGGGAAACAGAATAACAAGATGGAGCCAGTAATTGACGAGGACGACCAAACTGTGACCAATGAAGTAACAAACAGTAAACCCAGCAAAACAGCTGGAAAACAAACAAAAGGGAAAACAAGACAGCCATTAGAAAGTCGGAATGATAATACACAAAATGTGCAAAACCAACATTCAACACCAAGAAGTAAAAATTCTACAAAACCTGGCAGTTTAGAACAAACACCAAAACTGCCCGACGAGGAGCCTTGTGAAGATGATAAAACCCATGAGAACTCAAATATACAAAGGGAAAATGAAAAAGGAAAGGAAGAAAAAATAGCCGAGCAGTCTGATAGTCAAAAACACCAAAAGACAGGAAACAGTACATTTACATTGGAAAACGTGCAGGAGACACCAGTTACAACAAACACTAGAAGAACACCAGGCCGTAGTAGGAGTATACAACAAAACACACCATCAAGTGAAAGTCGAGTTTCTCTGGTGCTAAGTAATATCAGAAAAGACAGTTTATCAGCTAACACTCCAAATATCGGACATGCTGACTGCGCATCAAAGATGAGCCAAGTATATGAAATATTAGAGCTTGTTACAGACCAACTCACCGACCTCAAAGCTGAAATGGAGACGGTTAAGGTAGATATATAGAAATTTCAAGTGAATTTTGTCTTTGTTGTCATTAAGTTGTAGTGATGAGCTGTGTGAAAGCAATAAAAACGACAAATTATCACTAAAATAACATTCGTCCAAAAATAAGCGAATTATAAATTTTATCAAAACCCAAAACACAATAATAGTCGACGGCATTTTCAAGGTATTTCGATATCAAGTGGTCTTAGTGTGTGTTAAAGTTAGTGTCTCTGTTTTTATACAAAATCTCATGACAAACCTTTGTAGTCTGGAATACAACATCCTCCCAAGTCGGGGGTTTTAAGTCCACGTTTGAGGTAGCGGACGTTGACTCAACACCCCTGACTTGGCAGGATGGGAACACAAGCAATACATCAAGCGATTATTGATTATATTTTTCCACAGAAATGTATCAGTATGTTTATTTGTATTTTTGTAGACTGCAAATGAAACAATACAGAAAGAATTAGACTCGTCAAAAGAAGAAGCCAGACAACTGAAAGAAGAGATGAAAAATCTCAAAAATGAAACAATTCATCAGGTATAAAGACCACTGTTAACGTTACTTTAGAACATTATAATATTAAAGATCACAAGGAAGTTAATTAATCAAAGCATGAAACCTTAAAATAAATTAACTGCAATTTGCAGAACCTGTATCTTCAAATTGCAATATATTATTCATTAGATGGAGTGTAATATGTTAAACGTTTCTCATTCCAGTTCAATGTTACAGGATTCATACACAAATACATGGTTTTGTCGCTATGACAGCGTCATATTAGAGTCAAAGATGACGTAATCTTTAAAAATTTGTGTTTAAAATGATCATTTATCACTTTTATATATTAAGGTACACCAAACAAAATTTGACATTGAAAAATCTGTCCCCAAATGAGATGTTTTTATAGGTCAATTTTGCGCTCCAGCGTTATTTCTAGAATATATTTCAACTATATTCATTCATTTTCACCCTTTGCCTTTCATAAAACCTAATAAAATGTCAATTTTATCATGTCTTGTTGGATCAAAGATCATTGGTTGATTGCTCCCATTAAATGAGACAGTCGAAAAAATTTACAGGGATTTTTTGTTGTGGCAAATTTCGTTTGGAGTACTATACAATAATGTACTGCAACATGCATCAATTCAAATGAAAAAGCAAAATTGTTCGGAATGGTTAAAATGCAGTTAAAGGAAATATCTTTTGTTTTGTAGATAAAGACACACGTGGTACATTCACAGAATAAAGTAGTGGTATAGTTTACATAACCTTTTTAAGACTTTTACCATTTTTTAGTGGAAAGGCAGAATTGTGATGAATATTACATTTTATCAATAAATGACGTTTTAGTTTTAAAGTTTGTTTTATTGATCTCTGTGAAAATACAGATAATATTATCAATAAACAGGACATTCTAAACAGTTTGACCTGGACACACTGTAAACATATCTAAATATTAACACTTAAAAAGTACTTATTTAGATGTTTATGTTTATTGGTGATATTTCTGTATTTTCAGAAATCTCCATCAAAGCAAAATGAGATAGAAATACTGTGGAAACAATGTGATGCTCAGAAAAAGACCATACGGTCTCTTCATGACCAACTGGATAATACTAAAACCGAGTTTAACCAGAGGTTTGACAAATATAAAGTAAGTATTAAAGCTGGATCTCCAGTCAATTTATTATACTTAAGAAAACAAAAATAAAAACAAAGGGTAACCGTTGTGAAAAAATATAATTTTTGCATTGAGTTTTTGTTATAATAATAACATATAAAGCACTATAGGAAAACTGTAATTCTGGATTTTTAAACGACGAAAATATCTGTTATTTGAACAGTGACCTTATGCTTCCATTTCAGATTTTGCTTATCAATGTCAAAATTATTCAAAATGATTCAAGTCAGATAAAGTCTATAATTTTTTTTGAACACAGGATCCAAAAGGACATTTTGAAAAAGGTGATAAAAGCAAAAATTTTAAACTGTGAAAATTCATAAGACAACACCTATTCAAAAGATTCATTTAGATAATAGCTGAGAAAAAAAATACTTTTGCAGTTTTGAGCAGTACAGTGTTAATGCATCAGGTTAAATTGTTTTGATTTTAGTTCATGAGATGCTTCTCTAAGAAAATAAAAGCATCTTCTTTAAGAAGAACATATAAGGACGTTGTAGGTTGTAAGTTTTTTAAATTCATTGGCTGATTTAGTTTCCCTAGTAAATGATTGAAAGTAAAAAGTGCATCTTTCTCATAGTTTGGCGAGTCTTCAATTCACATTTGAATTCAGTCAAACGATTTGTTTATTTTGAAACTTCTGAATCATTATTTGGCTCACCTTCACGGACGTGGAAAAAGTGTAATTTTGTAGAATTCCGTTGTTGTTATTTTAGCTCACGTAAGGAATTAAACCCCTCGGTATTGTTTAAAAAAATCATGTAAGTAATTACTTGAATGCATGTAAAATGCAAAATTTTGCACAAACCCTGATTTTCCCTTAAAACAGAAAAACTTAAACTCTCGCATTTGTATTGGAATACATTTTTCTAGCTGAATTAAATGGTCAGATGGTCATAATGATGTCTCGCCTGTTAGATTTTCAATTCTCCTTATTACATGTACAAGCATTTATTTATTTTCAAAAAATGTTTAGTTTTTATTCTTTGCGAACCTGTGCATTTTATGCAAATGTGTTGAGATTTCCATATGGTACTTGTGTATCAACTATATGAAACAGTAATGAAAGGGTTGGATTGTGAGGTAATGGGCCTATAATCTGATATCAAACTATATGAAACATTAAAGAAGAAGCGGATTGGATTGGGGGGGGGGGGGGGGGCTCAATTTTTGGTCGTAGTTGAAAAGGGGCAATTTTAAATTAGGACATTCTTGTTATCGTGGCAACATCAAGCTTATTCCATCGCATTTAAAACATTAGCTACAAGTAGTGTGGGTCTCGGTCTTCCCAACCATGCGATTTAAAAGCATAACAAAGTGAAATACTGCTATCAGCACGACTTGTAGGAGCCCATAGGACCAAATTTAAAAGGTGATGCGAAAGAAAACCGAAGGAACAGACAAAAGGGGAAAGTCGACAGACAAAGCAATCTCGAGAACACGAACAAAACGGAACAAAACACATATACATATCAAACTTAAAACAAACTTACAACTATGAACAATGCGGACCCCCACAAAAAACCGGTTAGAACTAAGGTGGTCCGGAAGGGAAAGCAGTTCCTGTCTTTTTAAAGATACCCACCACACTGTCCATCAAAACCATGTCACATGTGATCTGTCATATTCACCTGTCTTGGATCCTGTGACAAAACAAGGAAAATGATTGGGTTCAGACCATAACTCCTAAGCCCAGATTTCCAAATGACATGCGCGTAGTTATATGAATATTATGTCTTTAACCACTAAAGACTTCATATTCATATTACGAAATTCATTTTATGATGACACTGATAAACACCAGTGTGTAAATTTCCTACCAAAATCGTATATCAAATGTCCAGAAAATATCGACCCATTTCAGAGCCTATTTTTTAGACACAGCTATATATGTCAATATATATATAGGTAGTTATTCCCTATTTCAAGATAAAGGACACAACTTTGGCAATGGACTCCGGTTTATACTTGTAGAGATTTAGTGTGGTTTCATTTGGTCTGTCGAGAACTTTTCTGTTCTAGGTTGTTATTCTCTTTGTCGCGTAGGCGAGACATAGGTGTTACTCTCTAAAGCTTTATATCTGTAAAGCTATATATTTTGAAACTGTTTGACCAGGTAAATCAAATTTCTTATTCAGATACAACATGATATTAAATGCTAAGCCATATTTCATCTGACCTTTATCTTATTTCATGGTTCAACGACTTAGTAAAAATAATGAAAATTAACCCATTGTTTTTCCATCCAAGTCCATTTGTCAATAACTTTTCCTAGACCCACCTTATTTGGTCGTTAGTAAAATCGTGTGGACACTGACAGTCTTCTATGTGTAATTTTACATTGAACTCATTTTCATGGGTGAGTGAATATTTTGCGACATGTTTTCCCATTCAAGTGCATTGTTGGCATTGTTAAGAACTGTTACACTTAGACCTACAATATTTGTCTGTAGATAGTTCTTACTGAGTTAATGCCAATCTGCAATCTCATTTGACTTTTACCTCATTTCCACGCTCCAATGACTAAGGTTAAGTGTTCGTGATAAGCCCTTTTCCGTACCACACATGGCCAAACAGGTCAATAATATATATGGTGTGCTACTTTATTCTTGGGTGTATACTTGACCTCATTTTCGTGGTCGAGCGACTACTATCGAGTTATAATGCTTTGGTCAGTTTCCCAGTTACTACTCATGATAGGTTAACAATATTTGGTGTGCTGATTCATTCTAAGGTGTATATAACTCTACTATTTGTCAATTGTTCTTGAGCTCGTTTTCATGGCCATGCGACTTATGTCAAGTTTTTATACTTAGGTCAATATTTGTAATGAAATACGATAAGAAAACAATATTTGCTGTAATTATTTTTCCTGAATGTAGATATTAGTCTGTCATTTGACGTGATCCCTTATTTTCCACAGGGACCGGTATAAATACTGTTTTCATTCACTTATATGTACCGTAGACTGAAAACTGGGTCGTATTATTATTATGTGGGGGTCGTTTTGTTATTATGTGGGGATATAATAAAAATACGACCAGGTTTCAGTCTACGGCGTATACAATCGAAAACAGTATAAAAGGCCACTGTGTTATTTTCATGGTCCAGCGACTATCGCCAAGTTTTATGTTTAGGTAAGGGCTAGGTTACTACACATTATAGGTCAACGATATTTGTGTGCTCACAAATTTTAAGATATGTAGGTTTATATGTCAAATTTCATGTCCTTGATCTTTTAAGGTGTAGTGAATCTGGTCAAGTTTTTTCTCAGCAGCTCCACATGACAGGTCAACAGAAATGCGTACATATATCATGATCTAGTTTGTTACGATAACTATTATTAGAGCAAAAGTCTGTCTTTGACCTTGGCCCAGTTGTTCAACACTTTAACTCATGGTTAAATTTCAACCCGTAGTCAAATCCGGTGCAAATCAACCAAATTTAACCTAGAGATAAATTTAACTCTTGGTTGAATATGTTGAACAACTGGGCCATTATCAGTTCAACTTTTTGTTTTGCGTCAGTCAAAAAGCGAGACATATCCGAGTCAACACTCGTGTCATTATCCTCCCGACTGAAGCTTTTAATTAAATATTAAAAGTATCTACAATTTGATGTACAGCATAATATCTCTAAGACTATTTGTATTATAGAAGGCAATGGTATTTATACTGTGCAAGACGAGACCAGACATCCAACATTCCGATGTTGCTAAATTAAGGAATTTACTAAACAAAACAGAGAAGTGCCTAGAATTAACAATTGACGAGATCTGTTCTTCCATGGAAAGTGATATTCCATATTCAAAGCCAGTCAACAATATTTCTGCAATTGCTGTCACTGACAATTCAAAATCTAAGACTGGAACAAGTGACAAGAACGATAATAAAGTGTTTAGAGATGACAAAACTCGTGACAGTGTTCGAAAACATGATACACCTCTCAAGGATGATCAAAACATTGACCCATTTCAATGTAGAAATAGATTACAAGTCACACCAAACAGTCGACAACAGACCAATTCATCCCCTGCATCCAGAAACTCTAACAGGTTACGAACAACCCCAAACAGACAGCAACAAAATGGAAATTCTACCCCGACTAGAAATTCGAACCATTTACAGACAACCCCAACCATCGAATACGACAACCCTTTCCAGACAAAACACAAACTCAAACGAACACCACAACCACTTCAATGACGATAAAACAGGAAGGTAAATAGACTCCAACCCTCCACAAATGTGTAATGTCATGGTAGATAGAAAAGTCTTTAGATTATCTATTTATGTTATTTGGAACTATAGAGCGAGAATCACATTATTTTTAATTTACACACATTTTCTTAAGTCATGTAAGTGCAAACATTTTGTATCCAACTTTTATACCTGACAGTTATTCAGCAATACTAAAGTTCCAAATGGGCGAGGGGCCTGGGTGGCCGAGTGGTCTAGGTAGTTGATTTTAACTTAGCTGTACGGATCACTGTAGCCTATCACATATAAAGGCGTGAGTTCTCGCCTGGCTTTGTACCACACATAAACGGTTGAGTTTAACTCGCATCGCACGTGATTAGGTTTGTCAATTGTCCAAGGTCGGTGGTTCTCTCCGGGTAGTCGGGCTTTCCTCACCAGTAAATCTTACCGCCGCGATATGACTGAAAAATTGTGGAAAGTGGCGTTAAACCCAAATAAAACAAACCAAATGGGCGATTGCATGGCATTCAACACCATGGGCAAATGAAGAGATAAAAAAATTAACAAAACACTACAAAAATAGTTTTGAGTAATTATAATCCCGTTTAGAATGGACAAACGTAGGTGCTTTGGAAAGGTTTGCATATAGTCCATGCTTCATTGAAACTAATTTTAAATTATATACGTGTACCTGCTGACTGTGTAGGATCGATGGTAAGAGAAATTAGAATTTCGAACTTCACGGTTCTGTTGATAGCCCAAATGTTCTAATTAAATAATACGATAAAAATAATAATTTAAGAATTCACACCATAAAAGTCTTTAAAACGAAATAATGATGAAAATTACCCTTCGGGTAAATCATTAGTTTTTGGTAGTCATCTCATACTATTTGTTTATTGTTTCAGGTCTCTGTCGCCAGGTTTTTCATGTTTTTTGTTATAGCAGGGAAGAAAGGAACAATTATCTAGCAGAACATTTAACATAGATGTCTTTGTTCATAGTTTTATTTAATAAAAGTTTTATTAAACTTATTTTATTTGGGTCGTAAAAAGCCTCCCTATGCTTGGGTTGTATACCTTATTTTTTCGGTACAGTTTACAGAAATTTTAAACTTTCCTGTTGCTTTTATAAACCTCTAAATGTAACTAAATACTCTGTAGACCTGTAGAAGTTTAGATTCGACTGTCATTTGGTGGATGGATGTCACAAGGACAATTATGCCACATCTCCTATTTTTATATTCCATATTCTTCTCTTAAACAAGTCAGTCGAGAAAATCTGAGTTGTCGCTCTTTGTACACCAATACCGTAGGCTATGATTTTTATCACAGGCATGGTAACCAACTTCATGGTTTCGGAAAACAACTCTATTGTTACCCGCTTAACAACTGATAACTGAAAAAAAATAATAAAACAATTATGGCCGTCTATTGAGGGTCATAATTGTATATTGTTAGATAAGACCTTGAGATATTGTATTTCCTGTTGTTTGAGACTGACATGTTTTATTACTTATTTAGTAAGATTATGAGATGTTTTATCACGTGTTGTGTTTGAGACCTGAAGTGGGTTGCATCACTTGTTGTTTGGGACCTGGAGATATTGTATTAAATGTTGGATAAAACCTTGAGATGTTTTATCACCTGTTGTTTGAGACTGTGACATCCTGATGTGTTGTGTTATTTGTGGTGTTTGAGACCTGAAGTGGTTGCATCGCTTGTTGTTTGGGACCTGGGGATATTGTAAGACCTTGAGATGTTGTACTACTCTTTGAAGTTGTACTTAATATGTGAGAAATTGAGATGCTGTTTAATCTCCTGTTTGAGAATTGGCGATGTTGTAGTTCTTCTTGTTTGAGACATTTTTGTTACTTGTTGGGTAAGACCTGGTGAAATTGCATGACTTGTTGGGTTAAACCTGGAGAAATTGTATTACGATTTAGTTTGGATCTGGGGATGTTGTATTTCTTGTTGTGTTTGAGTCCTTGAATTGTTTCATTACTTGTTGTTTTGGACCTTGAGTTGTTGTTTGGTAAGGCTCTGAGATGTTGTTTTATTTTTTTTGTTTAAAACCTGGAAAAGTTGTATTTGTTGTTGTGTTTGAGACATCGAGTTAAATTTTGTTTAGGACATGAATATGTTGTATTACATGTTGTGTAAAACCTTGAGGTGTTGTATTTCTTGTCTTACCTAACAAATAATACAAAATGTCTTAAGTCTTGAATAACAAGTATTTAAACATCGCCAGGTCTCAAACGAAACATAACACAACATCTTAAGGTTTCACACAACAAGAACAACGGCATCTCCAGGCATTAAAGAACAGGCAATATAATTTCCTCAGGTCTTACACAAAAAATAATGCAACATCTCAATGTCTTACCCAAAATATACTACAACATTTTCAGGTCTTAAACAAAATGTTACGCAACAATCCCAGGCCTCATCTTTACAAGAAACACAACATCTCCTGGTTTTAAACTAACCGTATACAATATAACATCACAAGCTTTAAACCACCAAGCTTTTCGAGGTCTCAGACAACATGTTATTAAACATCGTAAGTTCTGAAACAACAGATAAAACACCATCTCACGATATCACTCAAAAAGCAATACAATCTCCTGGTTTCAAACAGTAATACAACACACCAAGGTGTTAAAAAATAAGTGATACAACATTTCCAGATCCAAAACAACAAATTGTACAACACGCCAGGTTCTTAAACAACAAGTAATGCAACATCTCAAAGTCTTACAAAACATGTAATTCAACATCTCATTGTCCGAAACAACAAGTAATACAACGATCCGGGTCTCAAGCACAATACGTAATATTACATCTTAAGATCTTATCCAAGAAGTTATACAACTTCTCCAGCTTCAAACCAACAAGAGTGCAATTTCGCCAGATTTTCCCAAACAAGTAATACAAAAGTCTTGTACAACAAGTACTGCAACAACTCTAGCTCTCAAAGGATTGACTAAAGATTATATCCAGGTCTCAAACAACCAGTAATACAACATTTCTAGGTCTTACCTTACACATTATACAACATCTCAAGGTAAAAAACAACAAGGAATGCAACAACTCCAGGTCTCAAACAAAAAAGTAAAGCAACATCTCAAGGTCTTCCCCAACATGTAATGAAAAATCTTTATGTCCGAAACAACAAGGAATGCAACATCTCAAGTCGTTCCCAACATGTAATGCAAAATGTTAATGTCCGAAACAACAAGAAATGCAACATCTCAAGGTCGTTCCCAACATGAATTGCAAAATGTTAATGTCCGAAACAACAAGGAATGCAACAACTCCAAGTCTCAACTTGTCAAAGTATATAATATAAAGTAATACAACATCTCCTGGTCTCAAACAACAGGTAATCAAATAGTTGAGATTTTGCATGACTTAATTGTTAGGTAAGACCTAGAAAAGTTGTTGTACTTGTTGTTTACGAATTCTGTTTGAGATCTGGAGTTGTTGCATTAACTTGGAGTTTTGGACCTTGAGATGTTGTATTACATTTAGGTAAGACATCAATATGTTGTATTTCCTGTTGCCTGAGACCTAGAGATGTCGCCGTTCTTGTTGTTTGAGACCTACGGATGTTGTATAACTTTTACTTGTTGTTTAAAATATGGAAATGTTGAAGTAATTGAAGTTTTAGACCCGGAGCTGTGGTATTACCTGTTGTTTGAAACCTTGGGATGGGACGCACCCCCCCCCTTTAAAAAGAAAAAAATAATTTTTTAATCTTAAATTTCCTAATTTCTATGAGCTTCTGGGGGCTTCGCCCCCCCTGGCCCCCTGCCTAGACCCGCGCCCCCAACGTAAAAACATGGATCCGTGGAAGAAATTGACACAACAGTGTTTTGTTAAACAAAATGGAAATTCAAGATATAAATATTTGGTTTTAGGTAAAAAGATGTCTTACTTTGTTAGAGAACACACCGCTTGTGCTAATAAATACAGTGAAGGTGATATTCTCACAATGTTGCATTTTCTGATTGACAACATTTTTGTAGAATTTGGTGTGCGAGTTTTTCAACAGACCGTTAACATTCCAATGGGCACTAATTGAGCTCCCCTACTAGCCGATTTTATTTTGTACTCGTATGAAGCAAAATTTATTCAAGGACTCCTGTGAAATAACTAAAGGAAATTGGTCAGGTCTTACTTGTCGTATATCGATGATGTTTGGTCATTGGATAATCCTACGTTCATTGAACATCTCGACCAAATATACCCCAGCCAACTAGAAATTAAGGAGACCAGAGTCAACAAAATCTGCGTCATACCTAGATTTATTCCTCGAAATTGAACAAGAGAGAAAACTTATTTCTAAGATTTACGACAAACGGGATAGATTCAACTTTCCTATTGTAAACTTCCCATATTTATGTGGCAATATTTCTGCTTCCCCTGCCTACGCTGTTTTTTGTTTCGCAGTTGATTCGATACTCTCGTCCCTGTTCCAAGTATCATGATTTTCTGAAGAGACCATTGGTTTTATCGCATAAATTACTACAACACCGATCCATCCAATCAAGGTTGAAGTCCTAAAATTTTATGGTCGCCATCACGAATCGGTTGATCCATATGATATAGGTGTATCTCAGCTAGTTATGGACCTGTTACCGGTAATACAAAAATAGGTTGACCTCATCGCGGATTGAAGTTAGCCCGGATTAGACTTCAAGGATTCCACGACGGGTGTTGCGCGCAAGACAGGGGATGCTTGCCGTTCATGACCCCACTCCTGTTTATGTAGGAGTTCGTTGATTCCTTCCGGATTTGACACAAATTGACACTCCTGATTTTGACATCTTGATTTGACACCGATTTTGACATTAAGGAAACCACGATGGGTGTTGCGCGCAAGACAGGGGATGCTTACCCTTCTAGAGCACCTGATCCCACTCCTCTTTTGTACAGGAGTTCGTTGATTCCAAGCCTTTGTTCCTTTGTTTTCGTTTTTTCTTTTAGTTTGTTACAAATTTGTCTTGTCTCTTTGGAATATGCACTTCTGATCTCTTACATGGGTATTCTACATTGGACTTGTCTTTATGCGCGTCTTTTCATGAATGAAATAGATTAGAAATCATTCACCAAACCAAACGACGTTTTGTTGTCATACAATGAAATGAAGTGGTGATAGAATATGTGCCATTTTCAGCTGGAGAATGTTTTTTTAAATTTATATTACCGATGAAAAAATAAAGAAAATTTTAATATTGTACTGACTTTATCACGATAAAATATTCAGTTCGCCCTACGAGCTCACTGACTATTTTCCGTGATAAAGTCAGTACAAAATACTAAATATCCATTATTCTATTTATACAATTATGTGGTCATCAATATGTCTACCTTTTGGCCTTAATGCAAATGGTATCAACTCATACAATGCACAATTTATTGCTAAAACGTCAAATGTTTTAAAACGTACGACACATAAATAGAGGTCTTAAACAATATGTAAATTTTTACATATGGTAATATTCGGCGCAACAATACAAGGTACACATATAATTGATTTCGTTTCCTTCAGTGGTCAGTCTTGAAACAAAGACTCTTCTTTATACAACTTTGGATTCTCCAATGGTTCGTCTTTTGTATCTGAAATATGTTGTCATAGCGACTAAACTGGTGATCATTGCCACAGCAACTACAACAACACCGATTATATAGGCAGGCTTTCCAGTGTGACTCTTGTTGTCATCGCCTGAAGATGATGCTAAACTTTCAGGTGCTTGTGGTCCTGTAAAATATTTATATACGACATCTGGTTTTTCATGAATATATTCTTCAATTCCATAATTAAATGAGGGAATGCATTTCTGCTTTTTTAAAGTTTGACAAAATTTTAAATACTGTTTAGCATGATATTTATTACATCTTCGATCCAATAGGCAGTCCGCAATATGGGGTCTGATACAAATCGTAAATAAAAAATCCTGATCATAATTCCACATTGTATTCAATGTCCTAGTAGAGAAAGTTAATAGTACAAGATATATTTTCATTATGAAAACAGATATTCCTTACCGACCAACAAGATCTTTATGTCAAATACAACATTTTTGGAGTTACGACTGCGATCGAGGATACTATATCCCTGTTTATTTATTTTCTATGTTAATATCTAAGCCCTGTCAATTCAAGTAAAACATTGTAGTTGAAACAAGCTCCCAAATTACGTCTGAGTTTTGAAATGTCTATGTAATACACTTTGGCACTTGCAAAGTCACTACTTATGAATGTATTAATAGATTGAGCGAATGCTGCTTAACGTCCAGCGGCAAATATTTCATGCAAGTTCAGGACGATAGCAAAATAATGAGTGATGATGAATTCTGCTTTGTACTAGACTGGCACGCTGAATCTGATTTTTAATTTGCTAGCCCAAGAAAGCAAAGGTCCGCAGGAAGACAGGCTACTTTACCCTGGCACATTTGTCTGACTCTGGGCCGACCAATCTTTGCTCTTATTCCTCAATGCCGCGTGCTTAGCGAAGAAGCAGCAAATACCAAGTTAAATATCTTTGGTTTGACCCGGCTGGGGATCGAACCCACGACCTTCGAACTCAAGGCAAGTACGTTAATCGTTACACCGCCTAGGCGGTCCTTTAGAATGGAAAGTTGACAGTTGTTGAGGTAGTTATGTTTATTTGATTTGTTTTTAAACTCTCCCATATCATACACATGTAATTTGATGTGAAAATCAAGATTGAGGCAGACGAACCAGTATCCGTAATTAAAATGTTATATTAAAAACCACTTGAATTAAAAACAAATATATACCCAAATTATACATTAGAGTAAATACGGTAATCAGCAACTAATGTTTGTTTTATATTTCAAAAGCCATGTCAATCCGGCAGTCTATGACTGACTATCAAAAATGTTGAAGAAACATATACACCCCAAGATTAGTAAAATGAAATCATATTTCACCTTTCCTGTATTCTATGGTTGCTTCATATTCGGCATAACCGATTGCTCCGATTTGCGCAGCTGTAACATTACTTCCTGTTTCGTCTTCGGCTTCTTCCTCAACACTAATTCCACTTCCTACTCTTTTTCTATGACTGCATTGTGGTTCACATTCACGGGAGTAGTCATTAGCGTGACAAAATGTAGCATTACAATGGACAAACATTGATTCAGGATGAAAAGCATATTCGAATTCTTGGAAATAAAATCGTGTCTCGTGTGTTGAATGTGAAGTAATGAAAGCGTTTGGCTCAGCTGGACACCTACAATGAGTTTTCAAACAACGTTCATATATGATATCTGACAAATATAAAGTTAATATTAACAAAAAGTTGTACATTTAAAAAAGCAGTATACATTTCTTAAGGTAATGTTGATATAATTCGTCAGAAAGGAAATATTTTCGGTTAAATGCCAAGAGATGTACTGTAACAAATAAATGAATGTCTTAAGTGAATCTTTTATCTATATACGGTATAATTTATAAAGGCCTGGTCAAGATCTCTAAACTTGAAAGATCTCTAAACTTGAAAATTCTGTTTTGTCTTTTTCTTGTGGTTGAATAAGTGCAGACTCTGATATTTACCCATATCTTTTCATTTTTATATAATCACACCAGCAATTAACAGAATTGAATTTTGAATGTCTCAACCCAAAACATAAAAAAATGGAGCTAAACATTTTATTAATTTCATAATACTAAATTCAAAACATAAATCTTTCTAAATGGACCTTACCCATTTTTGATCAAATAATATCTATAAGTATCACTGGAATATTTGTCTGGTTTGGTGTAACACTCAGACAAACGCATCTTGACATTATAATCATGGATCGGCGTCTCTGCTTTAACGTAAACATTCTGTCCTACCATATACGATGGCGGAAAACCATTGAACTCGTGTTGATATTTTGAATCACTGTAAAATTTTAACTGAACAGCAAAGTGTCCTATTCCAGCTAATGTTTGTTGCTCTAAATGTCCGTGGTTGTTGTTGATTTTGTTCTCGCCAGATTCAATTTTGGACATATCACACTCTAAGCTGATGTTAAATCTGTACTCATTTATAATATAGTGTTGCAGCGGGTCATGGACGGCATAGATTAGTGTGTTGTGATATATCACAGTGTTGGCTGTTGTCTGTAAAACAAAAGTCCCTTTACAGTGGATGGAGATATCAACAAATATATCCCTTAAAATGACTTTATCAAAATGGGAATTAAAACTTTGGTATTCAGTTAACTTTGGATCGTCGGATATGGCTTCCCATTTCGAAATGTTTGGATTTG
>JARWCS010036878.1:0-16446 GCA_034783895.1 Geukensia demissa
GACGACGACGACGACGACGGACGCAAAGTGATGACAAAAGCTCACATGGCCCTTTGGGCCAGGTGAGCTAAAAAGATTTCTGGCAAACAAATTCTACTTGCTGTAACATCGCCATATAATGAAATTATATAAAATTATTTACTAAAAATACAGAGAAAATATGTCCATTGGACACAGATGCCCACTTCCCTGCAAACAGAAAGTAGACATATGATGGATCTGAAAGGGGAGATACGGAAAAACTTACCCTGATTATGCTTTAGACCAAATATCAAATAATCCAACATATACAACCCAAGAAATCTTTGACAAAAATTGACAGATGTACAGACGTATGTACAAACAGACAGAGCTATAATTTTACTAACCCATTCAGGCAGTGTTTGAATACTAAGAAAGATACCACAGTGTTGCTAGATTGTTTAGATTTCATATTGTCATTACAAAACTAAAATGCATATATTTTGACATAACAGTTTCTTTGGGATATAACAAAAATCCTAATTAAAATTATGGTTCAAGGAAAACACAATCTGCGAGGTTAGACAGTGTATCTTTATTGCTGAATTCCTATATCATTCTGGGAAATGAACTCCCAACACTTCTACCAGTTAAATGGACAGATGTTATATGACCTAGAGATGAAACAGGCATTAAAAACTTACATTGTTCTTCTGCAGATAAACGTTAAAACTATATTGTATCAAATATTTATAGCTCCTCAACAATGGAAAGTCTAAATTTAAGGAGTTTCCAACAGTATGTTGAAACAAAATTCTACCTGCAGAAGAAATATACTTACAGTACTAATTTTTAAACCACAGTTCATCCCTAAGGATAGATTTAACAACTGTTTTTTCATCTATAGAAAACAATTCATTTAAGGACCGTTTATGTGCATTCTATATCCCCAAACGACAAAGGAATTCAACAATAACAACTGTGTGTCTGATGTTACATTTGTCTATTTCAACAAAACCATTATATTATCTATAGAAATACTTTATTTGGAAAGGTGTTTTTTGTTATAGGCACACAAAAACATGATATATTTTAAATAAGCATTTGTACTTAATAGATCTTTAATTGTGGTAAGTATTTTTCTATTCACCAAAGAATTTGAGATAAATTTTAGGCTAACTTTTTTATTATGTGCAAATTTCTATTCAACAAAGAATTTGAGATAAATTTTATGCTAACTTTTTTTATTATGTGCAAATTTCTGGGCCAAAAAATATCCTTACCAGAACTTCTCCTTTTCATATAGCATGTGTCAATTGTAGAATTAAACTTAATAAACTGTTGTATTTTCTTTGAATAGACAATTTTTCAAGACAAATATTCAGAAAATAATGGGAATTAGCCACTATCATTTCTAGTCAACATGTTGAGCCAAACAATGTAGGTGGCCTTAAGACACTTGTGGAATAATGCACCTGGATTAAAACTAGCATTGTGAAATTTTTTAGTTATGTTGTGTTACAACTTTCTAAAAAGCCACAAAAAAAATAAAATTTCCATTGTCATTGCCATTTAAAGCATTCTCAATAATAAATGCAAGCAATAATTTATAAATTTACAATAGCATTATTTATCCTTATTCCACTTGGTTATCTGAAATGGATTTTAAAATTTTTTACCACAACTTTGTCTTTGTAAGAGATTATTCAATCTTTCACTCTAATGATACATGCACCGTGATGTGTACACACAAACAAACACACACACAAACAATGTGTAACCCACCTGCTGCTGCCAAACTTGCTTTGCGAACCCCTATTAATAAACACTCAATAAGTTTGGGATGACTTAATATTTATATTAACACAATAGGCCTATACTTGACCTCACAGTCTAGAATTTTACTCCCTGTGACAAAAGATTTACTCTGCTTGACCTTACTGAAGTCAAAACAACAATTGAATTTTTACTGTTAGGTAAAAATATTTTCTTTGTAATGTAAAATTTTTACTGCAAGATGTGTAATTCGCACAAAGGCGGACTTAATTTTCAATACCTGAATTTACATATTTACTGAACTCTTATATTTTGACACTTTAGCTCCATTATTGTACTGTATATTGGTATACAAACAGAAGCCTCATTATCGAATATATATGTGTACTACAAACATCGTTACAGTGCTTATAATAAATATCACATAATTTCTTAAATATTTATAAAAACAGTGCACAACACAGACCTCTGCCTTATTCTCTGTTTTGTGTACACCACAACATTTACAATTTGAATTTTTTTAAGAGGGTGCACACCATAGTACCCTGACTTACTACCTTGGTTATAAGGGTGAACATGATATCTTGTCATTTTTCCTTGTTTTTCACATGTTATATTGCCAAATCTAAATTCTAAAATATAAAATTATGCAAAAGATCAGTTGTTTTTGTCATCAAGAAAACCATTTAAGTTATCTTTCACTAAACTGTGAGCATTCACTGTAGGGAATTACCTCCCTTTCACCTTTTTTTTCATATCAATAATTTTATTGTTCAGATTTTTTTCCGAGTAAAGTGTACACATTCAGGTATAATCTATGTAGTCGCCTTAAGCATTAATTTTTTTACTTGGTTTAAATTTTAGTTACAATGAAAAGGGGAGGGTATGGACCAGGTCTGATCCCGCCACACATGTTTGTCCCAGGACTTGTGACCATTAGATTTCTTTTTTTAATTTTTATCGATATATTTATAGATATTTTGTCATTTTGTCTGTTATTTAACATATAACACTTGGTTCTATAATTGGGTAATTTAACCCCTTCTACTGCCTTGATATAATAAGGATGGAAATCATTTTTAATCAAGTGGCTCTGGTGGTGCTCCCTACTATCTATAAAACATTCTTTTTTGGTTCTAGACATGGTATTAATCCTTAGTGGAATAGAAATAGTTAGCTCCTGTTACCCACATATTTGATAGTAAACTGAGAGTTGCTCTGCAAAGTAATGATAATCATTTACTCTGTTATATTCCAGGAGAAATTTATTGAACTTGATATCATTGATGTAGCCAATGTGTTATTTGGAAGCCTGGGGCTTTCCATAGATTGACCTCAAACTGAAAATTACCATAATGAATACACTTTGACCTATGAATACAGTAACATAGTGCAAAGACTGCATACAGGCAGTAAATAGTTGATTAATTACAGCAGTCTGAAATCTAAGGCCCCCAAAAAAACAAAAAAAGAAGAAAATGAAAATTTTTCAGACATGTTTATTTTAGGAAAATTCATTGAGAATTCTAGGGTTGTCAGTGAAACTTTCATCATTGCCTTAATTTCAGCACATATGCTCCTACAGACTTGTACTATGAAACCATTTGTAAATAACATATTTCTTATTTAAATTATTGGAATACCTAATTTTTATTTGTAGAAAGGTTTTGGAAATAATTCATATTACTGGACTTGAGAATAGTTGAAAACTACAATAAATGTGATGTCATAATGATCTCAGATAGTTCGGAGGGCTTATATGGATTTGCACTATAAAATCAATATCAGCCCTTGCATTAGGCCTAAAAAGCATAATAATCCTAGTGAAATTTGTTTATATTAGACATGCAGACAAGAAGGCATCACTATAACATATGTGGTAATAAACTTTTCTGCTATCTTCTAGACTAGTAATATACCAAATAGAAAGTAAAAGAAATTAAATGTTTCCGCAAACAATATACTTTTATATTTCATTTATGCAAATATATGTCAATTTACCTTGATGATTAAAAGCTGAATATAAATAAAACTAAAGTCTTATAATTGATATATCATTACTTCATTGTTACAGGCAAGACATTTTGATTTCAAACCACAAAAGGAAGTACTTCATTGCTTTCTTATAAATAAAAGACCACAGAGATTAAGGGTTGTTCTTTATAATTCTACCTGTGGTAACCAGTGTTCACAGGATCTGTCGTGGTAACAACTTTTCTGTACTGTTAACATGGTGATGTCTCCAGCACAAGAATGAGGTCAGAAGGACCACAGTAACTAACAGTAAACTTTAGTTTTAGGAAATAAACTAGTCTTCTGTACAAGATTTTGATCAAAATGGATCATAAATCATATTAAATCTTACTGTGTGTTACTGTTTTTAGGATAAACAAGTTTTTTTTAACAAAATTACCAAAATAAATAACTTACTGTGAGTTTTGGTTTTTGGATATACAACGAGTCTCCAGTACAGGATTCCGCCCAACAAGAGGACAATAATACAGACACAGATAGCAAGGCCAATAATCAATGCCATCTTCTCCCCATCAACATCATCATCATCCTGTCAACATTCACATTTTAAAACATTAATTATTGCTTTTAATATTTGTCTATAACTGAAAGTTTGATAATGAATAAAAAACATGACAGGGTCCAATAGTTCTTGAAGTATTAAATGAAGAAACCATTCTTTAAGGTCATGGCCTAAGTTCATTTTAACCTGGGTAAGCCTTATATTTTTTTTTATACCAACTGCTGAAAAATTGTGGCTGTCTATGTTGTTGCAAATATTTAGATTTAAAGAAAAAGCTCTAAAATGTGTACTTTTTCATTAATTTCAAACAAATAAGACATATTAGGTCATGTTAGTGACGTTAGTGTGATCACATAAAGCAAATTATTTATGAAACCTCTGGTAAAATGTGTATTGATCATATTGCAAAACCATTGTAAGACTTTCATTTCTGGGCCAAAAAAGGGGTCTTAACATACATTGTCCTTTCAATAGTGACGTCACTCACATGTTTGTTCCAATTTTAACATGGCTTTGTGTGGACATCATATTAGAATTCATATTTTTAAACAAATCAAATCCACTGATTACAAACAAGAAGTCTATGTGTGCCTGACTGTAATTAGCACGGTTTTGGGGGTTTGAGTCTAACAAATGGGTTGATTGAGCATACTAATGAAACACAATGTTGGCATATCTATATTTAAAAGAAAGATTATGGAATGTATGCCTGCAAGACACAATCCACATTCACAACACATGTAATTTTATCATAGTAATTAAGAGCATCTCATAAAGAGGATATTTCCAACCTTGTTGAAGGCCTTGTGATGACTTCTATGTTTTGAACTTTTAGCAGCTCCTTTGTGAGATGTGGTGCTGTCACCTTGTCACCTTGACATTTACTTCATATCATTTTTTTCCAATATATATATGCCTTGAAGTACATGAATTTCATCAAGATTACAAAATAAAATTAACCTGATTTTTTTAATAAAAAAACTGTTCAAATAAATAATTAAGAAATAAAATTATATAACATTGGAGGTCATGGCCATTCCCATGATAACCAAATACTTACATCATCATCATCATCACCACAGCTGACACCATAGTAGGTCACATTATCTAATGTCATGTAGGTCGACAGAGTGAATGCCTGACCATTGTAGGTGAAGGTCGTTCCAGAAGAGATAGAGTCACAAACTCCATCAATGATTTCTTGTACTGTGGTCATGTTTCCACTGATGGTAACCATGACAATAACACTGCCTGCAATCAATATTTCAATTGTAACTAAGGAGCTTGCAAAATGTTAAACGCTGGAGGATGGAATTTTTCTAAAAATCTGGAGATCATAAAGTAAAAATTTTTTATTGTTCCAACACATGTATTAAGTGTTCCTGATGTACATTGTTTAAGGTATCAAGTGTCTTGATCATGGTAGGGGTCTCCCTCTAAATTTTATAAACCAACTGTGCCTCCTACTAGATGTTAGAATTCCTGTGCAATCAGGATATGTGGTATATGTGAAAGAACTTGCTACTTATCATTTATTGTAAGTTGAATCAAATATTTACAGTTTTGTGATTTATTTGTCTTTTTTATTATATGTTCAGTTAACAGAAAACTTGCAAAAGGGTCTAATGGAATGCAAATGAAATCATCAAAATTTTGTCCTGTTTACGTGGCATTTTGTCTTTGGCAAGTGCATGAGGATTCATACTCAAATATATTGTAAAAAAAGTGGCAGCAGAAACCTCTCATTGTAGCTACTGGGTTATGTATTCTTTTAGTTTATCGAATCTCTAACTATTGTGAACTATCGACACAAAACAAATGCTATATTTTTTTTATAAAAAAAAAAGAATTTATCAGTAGTTAAGATAAAGAATTCCTTTATCTACTTGCCTTCAGAGAGAACCATGTTTTTAGCTCTGATGTAAGGATATTTTGATGTTAACATTGAATTTACAACAGCAGCACCAAATTCTGTTTTTCCATATGTGGCAAAGTCTTTATCAACTTTAATCGTCATTTGTTTGGTTGTGTCCTCGGTAACTGTAGCAAATTCTGCCGAGATGATTTCTACAAACTCGTCAACCTCAAATGAATATCCTGCAGGATTAGATGTGACTGTGAATTTAATGACGGCCATTCCAGGTTGGTCAAAACGAAGGTCATTCAACACGGCTTGACCTGTAGCAGGGTCAAATGATCCAACAGTGGTTCCAGCCAGAGAGCCTGTATATCCAAAGGTGGATGGAGACGACATTGAAGCTGTCACTTGCCATAAATGACCCTAAAAAAACAGGAAATACATTTTAAACTTTTTAACCCTGAGTAAGATTCATTAATTAAGTCAGCCAGTTCATTCTAAATCCTTTTTTAATATTGAGGCCAAAATAAGACCGAAATAGCTTTGGTAGGCTGGGATTTTGTTTGTTTTTTCAAAATAATTTTTTGGCTTTTGAACTTAAAAGATGTTTTGAGTCTAGTCCAAAAACATATTAGTAATTTTGATTGTGAAAGTGTCAACCATTTGCAGATCAACATGCTGATTTCAAAGCTTTTCTCTTATGAATTTGTCCCTCAAAAGCTTTCAAAAGTTTTCTTATAATGAAAATTTGGTTAATCTAAACCCTGAAAGACAAATTAATTTTATTGGAGTCTGAGGACTTTTTGAATAATCGAGTTTTGAACAAATGCAAAGATTGCAGATTTGACTTAAAAAGTGGATCAAGGTGCCCACCTTGTTTAAGCCATTTTAGTTCCAGTGACACTCATTTCACTCTATTTTGACTAGTTTTCAAAATTTTATGTAATGAATTATAACATGAAAATCGAAAAAAGATGAAGCTGGATGTTTTTAAAAATCATACAAAAATGTCAAAATGAGAAACAAACACTGTATACACAGAGATCATATTTTGGAAAACAACACGTCTGTATCTATTTCAAAACATCCAAATCATACTTTACCTTCCAATCAATATCTGTCACGGTTGTTCCTGTGTTGCTGTCTTTTATACCCAAGGTGACACTGACAAGGTCATTCTGGTACACATTACTTGTCTTGGATACAATTTCAGCCTTCAGTCCTCTCTGTGTAACTGTCAGTGAAGAAGACTCCACATTGAAGACCACCTCTGTTGGATAGGTAACAGTAAACTCTAGGATGTACCCAGAACCTTCATGGCTGATTCCGAGGTCGGTGAAGTTTGCCCAGCCATCAACAAAGGATACATTGGTGGATCCAATCAACTGGGCCTGAGCATTGCTTCCACTTCCTGCTTTCAGTGATACACTGACCTTCCATGGTGCAATAGAGGCTCCCAAAAGGGTTATTTGTTGTCCCTGAAAAAGTTATTTACAATGTAATCATATACTTCTATTTGGCCACCTTCAATATACTGAAGATTATGCCAATGGGCAGCACACTAGAAGTGCTTATAAAAATTGAAACAATTTCTTTTATGAGCAATTTAAGATAAAACTATGTACATGTAAGTGAGCCTTTAGTGTGTGTACTATAGTGTTGAGACAGGCTGTTTTGAACAACTTAATTGAGTCACTCCTCAACGACATTATTAATAGACTTCTACAATTGTAGCATATCAAATTTGCAAAAAGAATTTGAAAATATGATTCTTCATTAACTGTTTAAATGAAAAATAAATAATTGTTACAGTTACTGGTAATTAAATTTTCTTCAAAATTTTTGAAATGTAAACAAACAAATATAAAAATAGGAGATGTGGCATGATTGTCCATGAGACAGCCACCCACCAAATGACGGTAGAAAGGCATTCATGCAGAGTTGTATTTTAATTTTTTATATGTGTATCATGTACCACAACTTACTATGGGGGTATACAGTTATTTTGTCCTACACAGCAAATAAATGCTTTGTGTCGTGAAGCATACTATACATAACAAACTCAGGTAAATTTAGGCCATTCCATATTTATTTCTAGTTCTTTGGATTTTTAGTGATAAAAAAAGGCACAAGCGAGTGAAATTTTTTGTTTAAATTTTTTTCTTCCAATGGCAAAATATTGGAGCACAACCTCAAAAACAGATGCGAACAGTTTAAAGTTTTTTCCTTTATTTTTGTTCTTTTTTTAGAAGCAAGCGAGCAAATTTTACTTTTTATATTCAGGATAAACAATGAAAATTTCTAAAAAGTGAGAGAAAAAAATTAAAGAGAGTAAAGTTTTTTTTTTTTAAATTTTGAACCCATAATATGAAGAGCGAGCAAATCCGAAGAACTATTAATTAATTTGGAATGACCTTATACCAATCATTATGTCAGCATACAACAACACAGATAATGGCTTTTTGTAAACTATAATAATTTAAAAACCAAACTTTATGGAATTCATGTTTAGTACTGTTCCAGAATTGATGGCAAAGAAGGGTCGGAATTTGGTGCATGATGGAGTAGAAGTGCCTTCCAACCCTACAGTACATTTTGAAACAGCTCCTACACTTGTGAAAGTAGAAGTAAGGCCCTGCATTTTCAATTTTTTTTTCACAATATAGTAAATATTTGTTGACAACACAGGGGGGTTTAATTATTACTCAGCCTTTTCTTAAATCCCCTGTGGATCACTCTAGTGGTTGGTATACATAGGTATGCTGTTTTGTTTTAAATTTGTGTTGTTCAAGTTAAATTTCACTAAAATCCATTGTAAAGTTTAGGAGAAAAACTTATTAAAGATGTTTTTTAAAATGGAAAAAGAAATCATAGAAACTGAATTGGGAATAGTTATTGTAGTATTCACATAGTACCAATATTTTTGCTATTAGTGATATTTCATCCAAAAGCTGCCATCTTTAAGTGTAATAAATCTCATTTGTTATCAGCAATCTTATTAGTGAAATTCTGCATGATACCTACCGACGGATCCAACATCTGTAATTTTGGTTGTACAGTGAAAGGATTTCCTTCTGATGCAGGCTGTGGTTGTTCCTTGACGTGGAAGGTCTGGGGTACTTTTAACACACTAGTATATTCTTCTCCAGCCTCTACAACTTTGGCCCAGGTGGGATCTGTCACTGGTGGCATGGCCTCTGCTACAGTCATTCCATTTATTGTGATGTTCAGTATATCAGATAAGTTACCCGACTATAACAATAAATACTACTTTTAGTTTTATAATTTAATAATTCCAACCAAACAGTTATCAAAGACAAAAACTCTCTAAGTACCTCAAAGTTCTGGTAGATTTATTCGGATTTAAATTTCAACTCAGAGTGGGAAATAATCAGGACATGCAAACCTTGAAAATAATGACTTGAGTGTTACATATGGACTGGGAAAAATGTCATCATAAAAGATTAGAATAAATAAAATAAACATGAATGTTTAGGACAGAAAGGCCAATAACTGTTTGATATAAATACCTAAAAATTGTACGATATGGGTCATGACGCAAGTAGATTTTTTAGTCTGCTCTCATGGAGAATTCAGGAAAAAAACACCAAATCAAAATTAGAAATATAAAAAATATAAAATATTAGAAAACACCTTTTTGTCCTCGCACTCATGATAAAATCAAGTGGGGCAAGATTACCAAGTTCAATACCAACCATTATCTAATACCAAAGAATGACGTCCCGAAATATAAAAAGACAACAGTAATCATGAAAAAACAAACCTATCTATAGATGCCAAAGTTGACATAGATGACCTCAATTTTTGTTAGTCGTATAAAAGTCAATATAATTCATTTACAGAAAGAAATTGAGCAGGGAATTAAGAAATAAAAGGTCTAAATGTCAGATAATTTATGTGTTAATATATGATTACCTGGTAGGCATTAATGATGTGTACTGCTGTATCTTGAAGGTCACTGAAGGACATTGTACTAACAGTTGATCCTGAACAATTGGCATTAGAACATGGCTGATTACCAATTTCTACGTAGTACATGGAGTTGTCTCCCGTTGACCTCTTTCTTCTTCGACGTCTGTCTACACCTGTTATGACATTCATGACACGAATCTTACTAGCATCGACACCCAGGAATAATGCTAAATTGTTAACAAGGTTGTCTCCGAAAAATTGGTCTACAGTCATTGTTGGTACATTGAAGCCCAAAACAATGACGGGTTCTATTTTTAGATCAACAACACCAGCCCCTCTCAGAATGATGTGTTGGTTTTTCCATTCATAGTCAAGGTAGTTGGCTCCACAGGGATCTGTTGCAGGGTTTGGAATGTATTCATCCCAAGTTGTAGGAGGGTTCAGCAATACTTTATCATTACTATCTTTATAGCCATTCTTTGGAAGTACATAAGTCCCATCACAATAGATATCTATACGATTTGGGGTGTTGTAGAAAGTTGCTATGCCAACAGCTTTGGTGTTATCAGAATTTAACATTCTGTATCGGAGATGCTGTGGTGAAGTACTGGTGAAATGTACACTGTAGTTACGACCTGTAAAACAATAAAATCTACTGTTATACTGCTTTATGGTGTATTTTGTAGATGAATTACCAATTAACTATACTTGTACAATATATCATTTCTTATTACCTTCTAAGTGGCAAAAAACTTTGACTTCCAATTCACTTTTTTACAGTCTAAACAAAGCACAAAATAACGGTCACTTTCATGACAACCTCTTCAATGGCATTACAACAAGAGATATTATATGAAGTACAAAATTCAAGACAACCCCTTTAATGACAATGAAACCAGACAGGCAAAATCCAAGAAGCAAATCCTTCATAATAGCTTTCATGACACTAGAAACAATAAGGTATACTAGTAGCTTGTTATATACAGTAAAAGTAGCATGTCAATCCACAATATAATGAAATCTACGATACAGTGAGAACAGAGTATATAAAAAGAATTATCCGACATTTCTTTCATTCAGGCTAATTTATGACAAATGACAGTCATAATTTGTTTTAAATTATTTTTTATCTGAACCATTTGTTGAAAATAACTATAACCAGTTATTTCTGAAAAGCTATTTTCTGTGATCAAAGTTCTAAGTTACTGAGTTTTTCCTAAATTATCCAGGGTTTTTCCCACAGAGACAGATGAAAACATTATCAGCTGTTAATATTTTCTACAGTTATTGACTCTTCAAGTTTCCAGCATTGAGATATTTGCACGTTTCACTGGCAAAACTATGGCTATGGCTTACAATGTAAGATTTTGTTTCTCAAATTCTTCACTTTAAATTTGATTATTGCCTGGAACCACTTCCTGACTTAATCTGATGCTCTCTGTCCAAGTCCACTAAACTCTATGTGGCATAGTTTAACAGTTCAGCATTGTGAAAATGATGAAAGAATTTGAGAGAGTAGAAATAATTTTCAACCATGAAAAACCAAAACAATCAAAGGCATCGTTATCTTGTGGAGTTTGCAGGACTTTGGAGCTTAAATAACTGAAACTAATCATCAAAAAAGGAGATAACTCTTAATGTTGTAAATAAGCTGGGCTGTAAATGTGACAGTGTTTAAGTATCATAATAAAATATTTTGTTATTCTAATGAAAACACTGTTTTTGATTCCAGCCCAGACAGTATGAATCAATATTTTATTCATCAACATTTGCGATAAGAGGAATCATGCAAACAGAATCATTTAACACTGAAACAACTGTGACTTGACACTGTAATATTACCTGTTGCCATGACAGCAGTAAATGTGGACAATCGTTTCTGACAGGTGTATCCAGAACACCATCCATGGTCCTGAGGTCCGTTGATAAGATCGATATATCCATTACCACTGTCATCCCATCCGAGGACAGCAACTGGGGACAACCGTCTTGTTTCTGTATCAGCATCCATACTCTCAATGACAACTTGTTCATAATTGTAATTTGTACAAACCCAAGCCTGGGCGCTGGATTTGTAGTTACAAGAACTGTCACGGATAATACCTACAAAATGGAAGCTGAAGTCTTATACGCGGTGTCTTAACTTTTTCAATTTTATGTTAAAAAGGTCTATCAGACAGATGCATTAAAAACTGAACAGCTGTTTTCATGTTGTGTCAGTTATACTATTGATCAATGGTGGTCACAACCATGGAAAAATATCTTTGTCATGTTATATTAGATAATAACAGATTGATAAAGAGCTAGACATTCATAATGGCTCTTATAAAGTAATGGTAATAATTTTCATTATTTGAGGGCAGATTTTCTGGGGCTTTAGTCTGAGGGAAACTAAGGTCACTTGGGTGACAATAATAATTTTTTTATTCAGAACAATTAGATGACCTTATGGCGACATCTAGATTTCAAACTTTTTGTGGCTTCTTGCTGAGATGTCATCAAATTTAAATCAGGTCTTTTAAATTTAAAAAAAACCTAGGAAAATACTTATTGGCTATAAACCATAGATTTCAAGATATAATACCTTTGTATTTAGCCATCACATCATAGTCTACTCTGGTACCATCTGGGTAAGTCAGCATGGATTTAGGAATACGATAATCTCCCAATCCACGTCTTGCATCACCATTCCATTCATATTCCGACTGGGAGAATGCATCTCCGACCACGCCCAAGAAAGTTCCATCAGAATCCTTATAGAGAACCTTCTTAAGGCCATCACAGTCCATATCTACACAGTTGGAGGGATCAATTTTACTGTAAAATACAACAACAGAACTAACTTATTGCTTTAGATTACGTGATGCTGAATGGATAATGGCTGGCTTGTTACTAACCATTATTTACAACTATGGAACACCTCACCACCCTAATTTATGTAAAACATTATAAGGAACATGGTCGGGCTGATAATGAATTTTATATTAATACTTCATTTGGTGTAACTCAAGTCAGTATCCAAATTATTGTTCAGTTCTTAATACTTCATTTGGTGTAACTCAAGTCAGTATCCAAATTATTGTTCAGTTCTCAACATTCTATTAAGTAATGGTCAAAAGATTTAACATACCCAAGATTTGGTCTGTCCATGTAGAATTGGTTTTCACTTCCCACATTGTAATAGGTGATCTGAGAGAGATACACAGGGTGGATAGCATCGTCCATATGTTTGGACGTAGAGAAGGCAACATCCTTTCCACATGTACTCTGGAAGTTGGCAAAAGTGATTTCTAGAAAAAATAAAACATAAAAAAAAATATAAATTTGAAAAAATTCAGCATGTTTTTCAACATTTAGCCATTTTATTTCTATGAAAAAAAGAGACCCAGCCACAACTTACCAAGCAGATATCAAAAGGTTAAATTATGTTAAACATAACATTTTGTAGTTGTATATTTTTTTTAAGTTTTCATAGATCTGCTAAAAATTTGGGTCCTCATAAATGTTAAATGTTTGATGATATGTTAAACAGAAATTTGTTTGTATATTTCTATTTTGTAAAAGTAACAAGCAATAGGCAATGGCTGTTCTGATTTATGTGCATTTATACTTAATTGATCTGCTGTCAAATTAAATTGATGCTATACCTTTGACCTCCATGCGGCCACCCAACGACTGATAATTCATGCATGTATTAAATGGTTCATCTGGTGCTGCATTATCGCCTGATGAAAATGTTGCCGTGCTTATTCCAATTTTTCCATTAGTTCCTACTCTCCAAGCTCGTCCAAGCCCAGATAGTCTAAAGTTTGATGATGACTTGTCAATTACGTTAGCAGTACAGTCAAATTCTGTTGACTGTCCAACAACAAGACTGTCTTCAATTTTAACATAGTGGTCCTCAAATAAATGGTCTAAAGAACTGGGTCCGTAGACAAAGGAGAAGATACCCACTCCATTTTCCAAAATGGTGTTGCGTTTCATCTCAATGTCAAACATACTGTAAAATAAACAAATTACATTTTAAGGGATTCAGATACTAATCTTACATGCTCAGTAAATACACAATAATAAAGAGTTGTCATGTCACTGAAATGTACTGACCTCACAAGATAGTTATCTTACCTGTTGTAGTATATACCAAAATCATAACATCCATAAATAGTGAAATTGGCATACTGTAAACAACGGACTTGTGTATTGAACGATGGGTCACCTGCATCTTCTGGTATGATTCCTGTTCCAATAAGAGAGGTGTGAATGACGTTATCCATCCACGGATCTGCCGTGGTCACACAATCTTCAGGAGGTCCATGATATCCAATTCTTTCTGAAGATGAAATAGCATTACCCTGAAGAACCAGTTCTGTGGCCACAATGGCCTCAATGGCACCATGGTACTGGTGATTGAAGGACTCAAATCTTCCATTATATGAACCTCGCCAGTAACTCAGCGTTATCAAATTACGTCTGATTCTTGTAGAAATTGATCTAGTCTCAAGGGCTAAAAATAAAATATATACCACGAAATGATCACTTGGTATACAGCACAGTAAGGTAAACCCTTCTAAATAACTAACAATTATATTACATTGATAAATATAATGTCTATTATTAAGTTAGCTAGAGCATGTCAGGATTAGGTTTTGTGGGTTTTTTTTCACCCTTGTTTACAAGGTAAGCCATTCTGAAATAAAACATTAACAATGAATAGTTAAAGAAATGTCCTTGGTAAGTAAGCTTAGCACAAATTCCTGAATTTTTTTCATATAGAACTGACTGTATCAAAAATGCACCACCTGATGGAACTGTTTAATGCATTTGACACTGAATGATTTAAGGTATATGGAAAGCAGTCATAATTTGTCCTGATTTTACCATGGACTGGATTTGTTCAAAAATCATTTCTAATGTAATATTAATATTATCATAAGCTTCTTATAAAATTAAGGTCTTATTCAGAGTCATATGTAAATCAATGATCGTAAAACCACTGTTAGATTTGAACCAAGAAAAAGAGAATTAATATGGTTACTTTCCTCTAATTATTTTAAACCTAATTATTTTGCCAGAAAAAATGAAAACTATACTACTATTATGCTCAGAAATAGTGAGAGAGTAGTAGGTCCAAAAATGTTTGAGAATTCGAATTTACAACTATTTAAGATATTAAAAAGTTCCACTTACAGGACCCAACAGTTCGGTGAATTATGTTATCCTGAATCTCCAGTCCATTAACACCAAACACGCCAATAGCTGTACTGTAACCATGGTGAAAACTGGATTTCTTTACATAACACGGCTTGACGAGAGGTGTTACATCAGATACCCATCCTATATCCAGGAATGCAATACTGAATCGTGGATCATAGCTGGCTGTAAAACCATCCTGTCCAGTGCGTACAAATTCTACGTTGGAAACTCTGGCATAACCTTAAATCAAAATAAATTCTAATTTTGTAAATTGTTTAAGTTAATGGAGGTATCTTGACCCAGTACTGTTGCACAGATTACAAATTGTTTATGTAAATATTATCCAAAAAATATTTCTTATTAATATTTAATATACTGATATATAAATACACATTTGTCTGAAATATTTTTCTGAAACATAGAGAAAATGTATCCATGGGACATGGTATCCGCAGAGATTGCGAAAAAGAAGTAGACAAATGACGGACCTAAAAAGGGAAAACACAGTACAACTCATCCTTATCATGCATCAGACAAAATTTTGGTGAAAACTGATGGACCTACAGACAGCTGAGGGTAAAACTTAAAATGCCCTCTTTGTCTTAAGGCAGGGGCATGAAAATAACACTAGACAGGGAGACAACTCAGAATATTTTAAATGACTGCTGTTGGGTTCTTTGAATGTTGAAGGCATTGAGTAGTTGGGTAGTCTGGAAAATTTTCAATGGAAAATATGCAGAAAAAATATAAAAATGGCAGGGATCATTACAAAGTTTCTTTGTTAATTGTAGTTTTATTCAGTGGTCAATATTTCAGAAATATTCAGGAAAAAAAATTTGTTAAAGTTGGCTGAGATAAGCGTCAGAAAATTGCCTTCAAATCCTCCATGATAAACGTTAGTGCTGTTCTTCATTGAGGGGGACCTGATAATCTCAGCATCAGATAACAAATTTCTGTTTTTCTGTTTAATTTGTTGCCTAGGTTTAAAAAAATCAGAATTAAAATGAAGTCTCATAAAGAAACCTGAGAAAAAATGTAAAAACAACTAAAAATAAGAAACCTGAGAAAAAATGTAAAACTTAGAATAGAATGTGTCCATGGGACACAGATGCCCCCGCCAAAGATGATATCCTCCACCACAACATCCAAAAGGTTAGGTAATCCAATGTTGTCAAAAGTTATTGAACAG
>JARWCS010036988.1:0-16442 GCA_034783895.1 Geukensia demissa
GGACGACGGACGGACGGACGACGGACGCCAAGTGATGACAAAAGCTCACATGGCCTTTGGCCAGGTGAGCTAAAAATAGACTAGAAGACTCACTTTTGGTACAGAATGTCCTTTAAATAGTTCTGTCACCATTCCTTCAATCTTTCCCTACAATGTAAATTTTAGATCTTTACTGGGAACAAAAGTTTGACCTTCTAGTCAAGGAATCACTCTCACAGGATTCTATGAGCCAAAACAATGGAAAATATGGACATTTTCTAATTGTTACATGATGATTTGTTGATTTTGTGACGTTGCCAATAAAAAGGAAATAAGTTGTTACAAAGATTAATTTAAATCTTCATTTGTATCACAGTTTGCCATATAAGGTAATACCAGTCTAAACCTTCCACAATGTACTTTAATTCACATTTATCGACTGTCTGGTAATTTTCCTTTGTTCTTATTGCCTAATACTTAATTACTCATTTATACTTCCTCACACGATAGTCGCATGACATCGTGCTACTACCACACGGAATTTAGTTGAGATTAAAAATATAAACAAAACTATGGCAAGAAGAAACACACAGCAATTTTTGTGTGATATAGTGTGATGCCTCCAGACTGTCACACGTCAGTCGGGTGACAATCGCAATTGAAGTATAAATGAGCCCTTAGGGTTATGGTAGAAACAGCATGTACCTTATAAAACAGGTTCCCCTACAGAATATCAAAACATTAAAAAATAATCCTTTAAAATCTGATGGTTATATATTATGCGTGATTTTCCTATGTTAAATAAGAACTGTTCCTACAATAATAAGGGTTCAGATGGCCGTTTTTATTTAACTCCACCATGCAAGATACTTTTCTTGGCTATTTCCTAGAATTGTGAAGCATATTTTACCATAAAAACTACCACCCATCAAACTTTAATAGGAGTGCTATCTGACCAAACCCCCCCTTCCCTGCCCTAATAAAATATTTCTAGAATAACCCTTAACAAATTTTAAGGTAATAGTATTTTTATTTTTAAAGTCCATTCAGTGATGTCAGACTTATACTGCTATTATCAAACACACCTTGAAAGTTCCACATGGACCAGGGTAACTCTGTATACAAACAATTAGCATCTGTAACGCTGCTGGCAACCACTGTAAAAATAAAATCATCTTTTTTTCTTTATTAGAAATTTCATTTCGAGTGAGTAAGTTAGGACATGCTTTCTAACATTCAAGTTCTTTCAAAAACATTATATAAAAAACCCACTTTTTCACATACATAAGTAGAAAAAAATTCCATTATTATTCATTTCCACTTGAGGATGTTTGCTTCTCTTGTTGTGATATTGCTTTGAAATGTTGTAAAACCTCTGTTTTATCCATGTCAAGTATTAATATATATCCTATTTTTTTATTTATGAATAAAAGGTATCTTCAGAAGATTTTATACAAACCTGTTTATTTTTATTTGTGGCTTTTGACAGAGAAAACATGTCCAGACCCCTTTCTGTCAATTTGTTGTGAGCCTCTTTGGGAAAAATCTTTAAATATCAGTAAATGAATGTACTTTTTCAGATAAATAAATGTGTTACTATGGTTAGCTTTATCCATTACCTTGGTGTCTGCTGATAATAACACCACCACTAACTGTGGAAGAATGGCTGTAACATCTTTACTCAGAGCTGTGAACTTGGTGGTAAGTGGTAATATTTCACATCCAACATGACTGCCCAAATTCTTCACAGCTGGAGCATCATGGGACTGAAATTATTATATGTATTTCTAAACATTATTCTTTATCACTGGCTAAACAATTTTTTTTTATTTAGACATTTGTTTCCTGCACAAGATATAACATAATTGTTTTGACTGCCTTGATCATTGGAGATTTAGTAGTTAGCTTGATTGTCTCAAGTATAGAAGGTCGTGGTTTCAATCCCAAGTTGGGTCAAACCAAAGGCATTATAATGGTATTTGCTGCTTCTCTGCTAAGCACACAGCATTTATGAGTAGGAGCAAAGACTGATAAGCAAAATCTAACTGAGGTGCTTCACAAGCGCAGCATCATAACCCCAGCACCTTGACATGTGATAGGTGGACAAATGAACCTTTGGGTAAGTGTGGACACAGTATTTTGCTGGACACAATAATGTGCTGGACACAGTATAGTGCTGGACACAATAATATGACTGGATAAGTGATCATTCAGACTCCCTTATCCTTAAAAGCACTTTTGTTAAATTTGTTTAAGGAATCATTTGAAGAAAACCCCATCAAAATCGGATGAAAAATAAAAATTTCACATCTCCTGCAAAATCACATAAATTTTTCATATTATTTGTAATGAATCCCCCCACTTTGACCCCTTTCAGCTCAAAAATGGTAAGAGATAGCTAAAATCGTTTGACATACCACTGAAAGCCATAATTTAGAGTAATAAAATGTAAAAAAAAAACCATCATTATCAAATCGTATGAAAAATAAAAATTTCTCATCTCCTGCAAAATTGAATTTTTTAACCCTTTTACCCCTTTTATTGAAAAAAACGGTAAAAGGAACCAAAAAATGTTTGGAGTAACTTTTGGTGCATTTTTCAAAAGGAATTATTTGCAAAAAACCTCATAAAAATCGGATAAGAAATAAAAAGTTTAAAAAATTAGGGCATGGCAATTTTTGTACTCCCTATATCTCAATAACAGTAAAAGATAGGTAATGACATTTGTGGCTAGTTATGCTGGCTTTTTTATGATATGGGGAATAAACAGATAAACACCCCTTCAAAATTGGACATAAAATAAAAAACTTACATTTGAAAATTAAAAAATCCCCTTTTGGACCCTCCTTAAAAAACAGGCAGGGCTGGATCCACCAAAATCAATATCAACCTTTATCTAGTCCAAAAATCCATGTCTATAAATATTAAAAGGACCGGTTGACTAGAACAAAAGTTATTGTGTGGAAACCAAACTGTCTACAGATGCCAATGCCGAAAGCGCCATACCAAGTTTTTGCTGTCATATAAAAATGAAAACTCTTTTGATTTTTAAAACAAATTTTTGAATTTATAAAATACCATATTTTATACCGAATATATGATAGGACTTTTTTCTTTTAAAAATCTATGAGGGAAAAGCAGATTAGAGCAGTTACCTTACAGAATAAATGCAGGTAGCCAAAGAGTGACTTACATACTTATCTTTATTTGAAAAATCAATTTTTTTAATGGTTTTACTGTAGGAGTTATCTCCCAACTGGGATTTTTAAAGTGTGTTCTGTTTAAATTATCTTCTATAGCCATACCAAAAATCCTAAATTCTGCACATGACTCAATATTCTTAAACAAAATACTGAAGTCAATATTCTTTGAAAACACGTTTATGATATCGAATGAAGCAATTTTTCTTCAAAACAAAATTTTGCATGTGCCAATGACTGCCTGGGTATTCCATAGACAGCCTCTTAAAACGTTAATTCATATTGACTGATACAAAAGACTATTATTGTTTTATTACATAATTGTGATAAATTTTGTTTAAAAACAATATTGACTTCTTGAATATGAATTAAAGGGGAAGTAGTGAATATTGGTTTTAATCAAACAATATCAGAATTAACAAAATGTCAAATGACAGCATTTGATCCAATGAAATAAAAAAATAAAGCTATTGTGTTATAAAAAATAATATTCAATGATCAAAGGAACCATTAAATGTCTAAACTACAAGTAAATATACCTCTAGTGTCTGTATAACAAATCTGATCCAAGTGACTGCATATTGTGTAAATATATCTGTCGAACATTGCTGTACTAAGGCATTAAGGAAGATCAACCCTTCTGTTCTGAAAATCAATGAAGGCAAAAGGTAAAGCTAATATTAAGTGTAAGAATAAATCAAAGGCATAAGATGAATTTGATTTTTCAAGCTAACTTTTTAAAAATATTTGTAAGTTGGGTTCAATGCCACTTTTAAAATACATCCACCAAATGTAACGGTAGTCTTTAGGAAAAAAAACTATAGATTATTCAGAAAACTGCCAAACTGACAAACCTTAACCAGTATGTTGTGCGCAAAGTGCCAACTTGTTTAATGCCAAATTCCTATTGTAATAAATGTAGGTTTCAGTCATATGTGCACTTGTAAATCACTACCTAAACTTTGGTCTTCAAAAGAGGTTAAATTCATCAGCGCTTTAATTCCTATAAAGCTGTTTGTAAATGTATGTGTAAGAATGTTACAATGTGTTATTGATGTAAGAATACTGAATCTACATGTGTCCTTGAAATAAAGAAAACTTGATGCTTATTTATTGTTTGTTTGATTGCGTTTTAATGCCACTTTCTACAACATTTCAGTCATATCGCAGCGATTAGTTTTACTGGTGGAGGAAGCCGGAGTACCCGGAGAGAACCACCGACCTTGGGCAGGTAACTGACAAAACTTATCACAAGCAAAGCAAGTTAAACTCAACCTGTTTTTTTATGGTACAAAGTCAGGCGAGAACACAGGCTGTATAGGTTTTAGACTACAGTGATCTGTACAGGTAAGTTTAAATCAACTACCTAGACCACTCGGCCACCTAGGCCCCTGATACTTATTTATAAAATTTTATCAAAATGATTATTCAAAATTTCCTACTTCAATTCTGCATGATGCAATTTTTCTTTACATGCTCACCTTTGTTTTGATGTATTCAAGCAGCCATGAATGTGACTTATAATATCCTGTAAAGCGCCCTGCTTCTGAAAAACAATATTAATATAAAAATGACTGACTTGTCCTTCTAAGATTTAGAATGCAATACAAGAGAACCAGATATATATGAGTATAGAAACATAAAAGTAGGAGATGTGGCGTGATTGCCAATGAGACAGCCATCCACCAAATGATAGTTGAAGTTAAACTTCTACAGGTCCCATTAGAGCCTTCAATAATGAACTAGAGTCCATATCATAAGGGAAACTGTAAAGGGCCCCAATATACCAAATGTGAAACTATTCATAAAACATGACAGTAAATCAACCAAATTTATTGAAAAAAATGGTAAATAATAAAAAATAATAAATGATCATTTTAACAACAAAAACCACTGGACTCCATGTTTCTGTCTTGGGACAGGCAAATTAAGTATGTGGCAGGGTTAAACCAGATGGTAAGTGCTCAACCTTCCCTTAACCTGGGAAAGTAGCGTGACAAAACAGCAATGAAACACATGAGATCAATACTGAAAACAAACAACAAATACAATTAAAACTAATAATGATACAACAAAAGTATCGGCTTCAAAAGAATACTCTCAGTTGTTGTCTACTAGTTCAAAACCAAAAAGCAACCGATCAAGAAACCAAGTTTTCCGTTACTATGGCATTAATAAAAAAATGTTCAATAGGATTTGGTGTTGAAATGTCATTAGAAGTCAAAGAAAACATGGGATTATGCAAATGCGAATATAAAAATATATAGACAGAAAGAAGAAAATGTTTTAACAAATATAAACTGCTTAGTTGCGTATTAAGCTACTACTAATTCTGATATTTGGTCCATCCAAAAATCATGTAATTCCCACACAATGTAATACCTCCTAAGGCGTTAAAAGTAAGGTTATGATTAGCTGTCGATATAAAATATTTTTGTTTGATTACTATAAGTTGTGACTATCTCAAATAATAAATTATATAAAGGCACATTGCAGTATGAATTACACAGAGGCTCACTGATGTATAGTTCTCTACCAGATACGAGTAGTTGTGCTATGCCTGCAATGATCATTTATTGTAAATGTGTTTCCCAAATAAATATTGTCTATTTGTCTATGGGTGACAATTTAAATTCTAATGCAATATTTTTGTAACACCTTATTTGATTGGCTTACATTCTATGTAAAATTCACAATCTATTTGCCGTACAACTAAGATTAACTCGTATAAAAAGCCGCCAATTAGCTGCCATGTTGAAATCATAGATTTAGTGTTTGCCAAATGTCAGCATTTCACATTTTGCAATGGAAGCATTCAAGTGATGTCTTGTTGTTTCTATGACGTTTATCAGTGGAAAACGTCCACAAACGTTTCAAAGAATTTTTTTATTGATTATTTTTTAAATAAATCAAAAGTTTTCAACTACAATTGCATTAGAATGGAGATAACTGTATTGTATTTTAAGCTTTGAGGTCGTAAATCTTGATTTTACTGTCGCAAATATGCGTTTACCTGGCTCCGCTACAGGTCGCCAGGTAAAGTCAATTTGCGACAGTAAAATCCACGATTTACATCCTCAAAGCTTAAAATACAAAACAGTTATCTCCTAAATATGTGCTGATTATCATGATTCACTCTGATTATATACCTTTATATACATTATCAAGGCTTATTTGAATTCAGTTTCTGAACAGAAAGATCTAGGAGTAATTTGAAACCTTATATTCATGTACAGCACATCATTCGTAAGGCTTATCAGAAAATTGTACTCATAAAGCATTGTTTTACCTCACTAACACTAGTCAAAGTAAAAAACTTGTATACCTCTATAATTAGATCAGGATCAGAATATGCCTCCCCGACATGGAGCCCATGGTCAAAATATGACATAGAGAAATTAAGAGCTGTTCAAGGAAAATGCTTTAATCTGTCTCTGGAACCAATATCAATGGACTCTTTGGAAAAAGAAGAATATTTAGAGATTTAACTGAAACATACAAATATTTAAATGGTATGGTAAAGACACCCAGTAACTTATTTATAATCAATATTGGGTGTCTAGGCAATGTGCAGATATACAGAAAAACGTATATCTAGACACCCAATATTGATTATAAACCCTTTCTCGAGCCCCTGTGGTCTGACATGAAACACCCCCCCTTTTACCATTGTAACAGGAGAGCACAAAATCCCAACCGCCACCACTGGGGATCGAACCCGAGATCTCTAAGTTACCAGGCAGCCGCGCTATCGATTGAGCTAAAGAAATATTCCGTTAGCCCAGTCGATTTAAAGTGGCTATGCAACTCAGGTAGGCCTTACTGTCACACTATACTAATGCGATTTTTTAATTCCTTAAACTCAATAATTCAAAAACCTGTATTGCTAAGAGCTTGTTTTCATTAGTTATGTGTAAAAGTGATTGTAAATCGCTGTGGAGCTTGTCTTTCTTCAGAAATTCAGATCTAAATCCTGAAATCATGTTTTCCATGGGCGCTTCCATCTTGCAATCTCGCAGAAAATATAAAATAGATCTAGGTTTAAAAATTTTTGTGTTGATATCTATTTATTGAAAAATAATTGCATTTTCAATATGTTAATCTAACTACTAGCATAGTATTATTACGGCGTGTATATTTTTAAAACCATTTCAAGTGCGAGTCTTAAAGATGTCTGCGCCCAGTGTAAACTTCGAAAATGTAAATCAGTCACATTTTTATTTCAAACACGGTCCTGAAGTAACGAAAAAGTTCGCAAAAGAGAAAAAAAACCCTGTTTATAACACAGTGAATTTAAGAAAAGTACTTGACATTCTTTTCTTGTCCTGATCCTATGGTAAATAAATTAATGACACTACTAGTATCTCAGTAGGTCCACATTTTTTAACATTTAGATTTTTAAGATTGTATTTTAATTTTGTTGTTTTGTTGTGGTATTTTTCTCAAAACAATAAATAATGTTCACTTGTTTCTTCTTCTCCACATTCACAAAATTGCGTGAGGGACTGACCTATGCTGTATCTGTATTTATTTAATTGGCTGTAACTGGTTGTTAAATATGTGCATGTAATTCTGACAATAGCCTTCAAATTTGTAGAGTTGGTATGACTAAACTGCAGCTGTTTCCAATAGTTGGTATAAGTTCGTACAGATGTTTCCCGGTCTCCATTATTGTCCATCTGTTCTGCCACTTTTTTTTCTGTTTTTTCATTTGGACCATTGCATGTTGAGGATATATTGACCTCTTTCCAATTCATTTCAAATTACCTCCCTTGATTTAAATATAAGGCTGCGTTCAGATAACCCTCTGTTACCCAAGGATAACCATGGACAAATGATTCCCCTTTGCTGGCGTTCAACCATGGAGTTCAAAGGAAACAATAGAAGGATATCTGAATGGGCCCTAAGGTTATCAGCAGGGAGATTCGCCAAATTGTGGACAGTTTTTTAAAAACCAATTTAGATAGGCATGGTTGCTCAACAAATCGTTGTAGGGAATCAGGCTTTGATCTCAAAATAGTTATTAAGATTATTCAATTTTAAAGTATTCCTTCTTAATGTTACAAATTGAGATAATTAAGTTCTTCAAAAGAGTAAAGAGTACTGTTTATTTGAAACTGACTGTTCATATTTGTACCCCATCCACAATTGGGTGAACCTACCCTGGTAGATCCTATGCCAATACCACTAATCCTTTTGTATATTGCTGCAATAAACAACTTAACCTTTGTATTTGATTAAGACAATTACTGCCTGAGAGTACATGTAATTTCACAAATACAAATACTTTATTAGCACAAACTCATCAAAAACATGTGGTTGTGGCCAATGACAATACACAATTATGGCCGTCTTAGGAGGGGACATCCAAATTGTCAACTTGTGAGGGTTGTTATCCTGAGTGCTTAATTGCCCAAGGGAAAACAACCCTCACAAGTTGAAAAATTTGGGTGTCAGCCAACTACGATGGCCATGATTGTTTTATTAAACCAAACAAATTAATAAACAAAAATGTTGTTGTTGACACATAGCAGAGAATTTTTGGTGTTGTTGAGTGTGACAATACTATTATACAACTTGCTATAGCCAGCTTGTGGGAAAATATTTTGGTTGTTGAGAGTGATAATATTATTATACAACTCACACTATAAATTTGTGGGGTTTTCAAGGGAAACTTAACATTATTAAAAGTCATGTGACAGCAGATTGAACCAATCATAAAGACATATTTATAGAGAGGTTTAAAAATATTGATAATATTGATCATACAGCTATAATGACAAGCAACAGTATAAACTTTACATTATTATTGTAGGATAAAATCCCTAGTTTTAAAGCAATTTAGCATAAATGAGGAGGACATTCTTAAATAATTGATGATTTGCTATATTTAAAAGAGCATTAATTTTAGATTTATTACTGAATATTCTGAATCTTGTGACAATTTGTGATTTTTCTTAAATAAAATTTGTCTACCTTGTTCAAAACATTAACAATGTATAAAGAAAGACGTTCTGAAACTTGAATATTATTATTTTTCTATCAGGAGAAAAAGGGAACTAATGCAGATTTTTGAAATTACAGCCTGTTCTGTATTATTAGCTAAATTATCCACATAAGCTGGCCTTTGTCCCATGTTGTAAGTGGTTCTCAGAAAGTTAAGTTTTGAAGATTGACAAATATTTAATTGTTGATTCTGAACATTTTGATCCTTTATTCTTTGTTTTACATGTTTACGTCATTTTTAAGGTGAATATTTTTATCCAAAAAATATGTAAAACCAAGGTTATCTAAAATATCCTTAGTTTTCTTAATCCATGGATTGTTAATAGCCTTTCTCCTACATGTCCTATGATTGGCTCAAAAAGTAAAACAAACTTCAAATTTGCACATTTACTTGATATTCATGATAAAATATCAAATTTAAACAGGTGTAGGCTTTCCAACATAAAAAAGATAATCCATCTGTATTAAAATTGTACAAAATAATGAACCTAGAGGTCATCCCAAGACCTTAAACAAGGGTCCAATACTTTCCTTTTACAACCTTTTGCATAATCCTTAAATAGACTGACACTGAACTGATCAAGCATCCTGACTGGAAATACATGTAGATTTTTTGATACAGATATTTTATATTTACGCACTTTTTATATACAGTTACTTAGACTTTCACTGTTGTCTGTATATTTGTAGAATAAAGAAATGGAAATTGGACACAGTGAAACTGAAATAACAAATACACAAGACTTACTTCAGCAGATGGACGACATTACAGGGGGTGGTCCTAATGTCAGTTTCACTGAAATAGACAACACACAACAGATTGTTGACAATATTGATATGATAACAGCATCACAGACAACAGAGGATTGTTCTAGGACTGGAACACAACAGAGCTCTTCTATAGGCCATGAGGTCCAACCTGATAGTCAAGCTATTGATATGAAGAATGATCCTAGTGAATCTTCTGCTACAGAACAATATATTAGTTTACAAGGTACTGATACACAAAATCTCACTCCTTCGGGAAATAGAGTTGAAAATTTAGGTATTACTGAGGAATCATCTGGACTGACAACTCAATTAACGAAGGTATTTACAGAGGTAAATAAATCAGATTGTCAAATAAAAACTGGGGCTTTAGATCAAGGCAGTGATCCAAGTGGATCAGGCAGTCAAATAAGTATTTCGATATTAGATCGAGACTGTGATACAAGTGGAACAGGAGGTCAAATTACAACCCAGATTGTGAATGAAAGCTGTGATCCTCCAGCCAAAAGACTGAAGACAGAACAGAAAGAAACCGTGTCTGTAATGAAACAAGTTTTTCAGTTTGTTCCTAGAAATGTCACTCAGAATAGAACTAGTTCTGGTTTGGACAGAAAAACTGTTCATACAGTAACATCTACATCTCCTTGGAACAAGGAAGACAGTACTCAGAGTAACAAGGGGGATAATAAGGGCAGTAGGTCATCAAAGGGAGAAAATTCAAATGAAGGTACTTCACAGCAAGAATCACAACTAGAGAATCCAGAAACAGAGTCATCATCAGACAGTGATTCAGAATTAAAATCATCACCCATCAAATCATATAATGCTAATGTTGTATTACCAGCGGACATTGTTAGAACATGGAGAACATCTAGTGACATAAAAGAGGGAGAAATCATTGAAGTTGACAGGTACTTTGTATCATGCAAATAGTTCTTCATTAAAGGTTAACTTGTCTTTTATTCAGGCAGTACATATTGTATTTAATATAAGAATTTGTTAGAAAAATTAAACATCAAATTTGTGAACCCCCTTTGATACACACAATAATTTCATGTAGTAGTTAAGAATTTTTAATTTTTTTATCCAAATAATATGTAAAACCAAGGTTATCTAAAATATACTTAGTTTTCTTAATCCATGGATTTTAATTTTTAACTGCATTAAAAGTTTGAAAAAAATAGAGTACCATTGATGATTTTAGTACTTTCTAATTACAATCAACCACGGGTTTGGTTGATGTCAACCAGTAGAAGTAGGTAATTAGGTGTGATTTCAAGTAGCATTCTGTAGAAATATGTAAAATGAAATCATGCACAGACTCATTTTGGCACTCCTTAAAAAGCCAATACACACAGTCATGAATAACATCAATGTTCCCCCAAATACTTCTATTTATGCAGGGCAAGATTTTTCAGTGTTTTAAAATGTTTTTAACCCAGTCTATTTTTAAGCAAGATTAGTAAATATCAAAATCTTCCATTCTAGGAATAGTGACAGTTTATTTACGTCCAAGTCTGTATGTTTTGCCAGAGCTGTTTCTGATTCCGAAGATAATTATTTAAGAGGTTGTAAATGGTAGGTAATGTAAATACTTATACAATAATATTGTGTTTTCCATGTAATATGCCAAAATATGTCCCAAGGTTTGAAGGCATAATGAACAACCTGGAGGGGGAGTGCAATATGACTTCTAACCTTTGGCCATATTTTGGCATATTACAAGGATTACACAATATTATTGTTATTATTACTCTGAATGTTCATTGTCAATCAAAGTGAGAAAACCCCGCCCATTAATTATCACATGATATTTTAAAGACCGCCTTTTACAGGCATATGTCATGGATTAGCGTTTAATATGCATTCGCATAGTATATCCACACTATTTGTCCTTTGTAAAAATATGTAAAAATAGTAGAATTGAAATTCTAATGAAAGATTCCTACATGAAGAGTAATGATAGTAAATGTACTAACTGTATTTTAGTTACAGCATAGACATCATATACTTAAGCTTTTCATCAAGAAGTCAATACATGCATTTGTTTAATAAAGGGAGACAACTGCCAAACAAACATGCAACTGGTATAAATTTTATAGGAGAAATGGTTGAATTTTCCAAGATGTTTACTCTTTCGAAATAAACAGACTAATTTACAGTCCTGACAGTGTACCATTATTGAAATGAAAAAGGAAATATCTTGATTTATTCAAATTTGCAGTTCAGACCAGTGCAAGACAACAAGGTATATGTTTTACAATACCACATTTCTCATATAAAGCTCTCCTCACTTTAATTTGGTTTGAAATAATGAAGGGCCCTTCATAATCCTGGTATTGGAAAGCTTTATTAATGATAATATGATATCGAGAGACATTTAATGTTAGAAAGGCAAACTAGAATTCTTCATTTCCAGCTATTTTGATCTATGGAAACATTAAATATTATGAACTGTGCTTGATGCCCTGGTTTTTAAATTGGTAATCAAATTGGGCATTTTAAGAATGTGATCATATACATGATATATGCAAGTATGCTTTTTTAGGTCACCAGATGGGACATTTTTATTGACAAACAGTAATGACAACAAACTACGTGTTTATCACATGCCTACGGACAACAAAGATTGTGTAGATATAGTAAGTTTGAAATTAATGAAAAGATTGGTGACTTCCTCATAAAAACTTAAGGAACTTAACTCTTAAAAATTGCTGGATTCTTTGAATAAACCATTATCATAGGTGTATACACTGGCCAAAATGCCATGCATGTGACAGATGCGTGCCACATGACATGCATGTGGAAACGCACATGTGTCATGTGAAAGTTTAAAGTTAGAGTATAATTGATTAAAAAAGACATGGATCACACATATGATGAGAAACATGTGAAATTTCTGGTCTGTGATATATGTGTTACATGTGTGACATGCATGGGAAATATGTGTGACATGCATGCGAAACATGTGTAACATTTATGTGAATCAGTTATGAAAATTCAGACATGTTACACAAGTTTGATTATCCACACACAAATCACATGCCAGGCATGTTTACTCTAGTATCCAACAAGCTGAAATCCTCCAGTATACTTCCAACAATAATTTATATTTTTGTTCAATTTTTATACAGTTACAAATATATATTGGTAAAAACTTGCAGTTATTAAGGCTTATTCAAGTAGACCTGTACTTAAAAGCCACTGTTTTCAAAGCTTTCACCCAATAGCTCTATAATTATTGAATGATAAAATTAAAAATTGGTAGGATAACATGCATGAAGAATTTAGAATGCCTGGTATGAATTATTAAAAGAAACCTTGTAGTTTTAGCTGAACATTTTTAGTTAATTTTCAACAGGTTTTAGCTTTGAAGCCTAATAGGGGAACATAATTCTTAATAGTGCCTTTCATATATGTAGTGTACATTATATTTTTTAATGTAATCTCCATACCATGAGCACTTGTATCTTAAAAGATTTACACAGACTATTTAGATTTTAACCCAAATATATTGCTGAATTTTCAGACATCTGTGCAGACAGTAAAAGAGAGTGATACAGTTTATGATTTTTGTTGGTACAACAAGATGTCGTCTGCTAACCTTGATACTTGTTGGTATGTTGTTAGATATTATTGTTTGAGGGGAAAGAGAGAGGGAATTTTCTGAAATTACTGATTAATTGCTCTACAATACAATATTCTGGTACATGATATATAAACAAACGGTAAAAGATACCATCAAATTCACCTTTATTCATGTTTTATTGTTTAATATTTTAAAATAAAATGAACCTCGTTTTAGAGGCCACCTGTGGCTTTCTATCCAAATGAATACCTGCAAGTTTCAGTAAAGGTTTGTACTCCTGCATCCTTTTTTATTATTTGATTGTAGATTTCCTTACAAATGAAGGATGTTCAGGGCTCTTTAAAAAAACAAGCTTTTCAAGAGGTTGTGATAGCAAATGCCTTTCATAAACAAAATAAACAGACAAAATTCTTTGGTCAGTGTGCTCATTTTTAAGAAATAAGTATTTGAAAATTTGGCATGAAAATGGTTTCTCTGGATTTTTATAGGTTTTATGTATAAAGAAGGTATCTATCTTTTAACACCTTGAAGAAATAAAAAATGATTTCATAAAATCTTCTCAAATGGCATTCACAATTGTATTGAATGAAATTAGGAAAAGAAAGAACACTTGAGGTTACTAGGAAAAAAATATAATTGTGAAATGGGCAAAAGCAGAGGAGTTCAAAAATTTGACAAAAATAGCAGAACATGAGAAGCAATCATCCTTAAAGAGATGGTTCAAAATGGATATTTATGTAGTTCTTTTTTTCAGCTTCCTGACAACATTTAGAGATGGTCCCATACACATGTGGGATATAGCTAATGGTCAACTAAAGTGTACATACAGACCATATAATCACTTGGTATGTATATTTGATTCAAGGTTCTTGTATTAAAGTATACATTTACCAAAATTGAAAAGTACAGTTGAACTTTAATTGCTCAAATTAAATGGCTAATTACCATTGGTACTTTAAACTTCTTTTTCAGTTCATTCAGCATTCTTTGTATTTTTTTCAAACGTTGGTTATTAAAAGACTAATAGCTCAAACTGTTCAAATGTCTCCTTTTGGTGTTCAAGCTACCAAAGGTCTTCTGTTATTTATTTACACCAGAAAAAACATCTCAGCTTGAATCAATTAACACTAAAACCATCAAGGTGGATTCGTAGAACTTTACCTACTTTAATAATCTCTATGATATTTTGGAAAAAATACCACAATTTGTACTGCATAAAGGGTAATTTAAAAAGAATGCATATTTGGAGCTAATTTCCAAGAAAAAAAACCCCACATCTTTTTTTATATACCCTCGCCTCAATCGTACGTATGTCTGTCTTTACATCTGACCGCCGTCAATTTTTGTCAAAGATTTCTTAGCTTGTGTATGTGGGATTGATTTGATATTTAGTCTGAGGCATTATCAGGGTGAGTTGTACCATGTTTCCCCTTTTCAGGTCCAACATATGTCTAATTCATGTTTGCAGAGACATTGATTGAATTTCTGTTCTGTAAAATTTTCTTCAAAGATTTCTAGGCATCTGTATGTTGGATTAATTTCTTATTTGGTCTGAAGCATTATCAGGGTGATTTGAACTGTGTCTACACTCTTTAGGTCCATCATATGTCTACTTCTTTTTTTGCCAGAGTGGGGGCTTCCATGTCCCATGGACACATTTTCTCTATGTTCTATATTGAAAACTTAGTAAATTCAAAATTTATAATATCGCTGTACCATGTATTGAATTCTGTTTTAGATCAAAGAGAATTTAATTTTTCTTAAAAAATGCAAACAATGCCAATACCATACACATTGTGGTAGTTTACATTTTCTTTGTTGTCATTTCCTAGGATGAGATGGCTACAGCACACAGTTTAGCATTTAATTTAGATGGTACCAAGCTATACAGTGGATTTAACAGAATGATTCGTGTGTTTGATGTGTCACGGCCTGGCAGAGAGTGTATACATAGACCTACATTCGGTAAAAATTACAGTATTGTCACAAGCTTTTTCACAGTACCAAAATTCATGTAAATTGTCAGGATATGTACATTAATGTCTGAGGTACCAAGTTCATGATTTTGCATGTCAGACACACTTTACTGCAATTGATGACTTGTTAGTAGTGCTTCAACCTAAATAGTTGAAAGAGGACAATTTTTGATTAGCCCATCTTTTGCCTGAGATAAGTATTGACTTTTGCAATGCCAGTTTATCAGTTCTGTTTAATAGAAAGGTAGACATGGTAAAAGCAAAGACTAATTCAAATGTTAAAACAGGAAAAGAATGAAGTATGGTTTTTTGTTATGATCAATTAATGCTCTTTAGATATATATGAAGATTCATTTATTATGTGTTATTCACATTTTTGTCAGGGAATATAGTGTTATGTTATGGTTTATAGAAAAGTGCCGACTATTAAAAGGGAATGTGAGTATATATACCTGGCTAGAGCCGTATACATAAGATTCAAGGAATAAAATGGCGGTTCCGACTTTCGCGTCAGCATTTCAGACTTCAACTTTAGGTCATGCAGGCGATATTGAGCTTTCTACCTTCGATTTAACCCTAAATTTATTTTAGGCATGCTTATTTTATCTATATTTTGCATTTAGCTTCCCTAGAACAAATCGTCTGTTTGTTTAAATTTTACATGACATCAAAATAGCAGAATCGGATTCGATGGCTTTTCCGTGGTTTCAGTATGTATTGTAGAAAATTAGTTTTACTGGATGTATTTTTCTTTGCATCTAAAAAGAGTCTATGGAACATAATTATGTTTTATAATTATTCTGGCTCTTGACATTGTATATAATAACGGTTGGCGAGTTAAAAATTTCATTTATTTCTGTGTTTTCGAATTGCATTGCAGATATATCATGGATATTGAAATTACTTAGTTTTCTGTTTAAAAGA